>CATIWF010063691.1:0-83913 GCA_949630135.1 Balakata baccata
TTTTATAAATTATTATTTTCTAAATTTTACTTAATATATGATTAAATTCTAAATGCTTTAACTTATAATTTATTAATTTAATTTAATTTATTTACTTAATTTTCATTAGTAATTTATCAAACTCTAATTTATAAATTGTATTGTAATTTTTCTAAAAAATAATTAACGAAATTTAATAAATAAATTTAAAAAATGGTTAAAAAAAATTAAATTAACAAAAAAAAATTTGCTTTTGGACGTGCATCACGTGGGGCACATTGAATTGGTACACCAGTAAACAGTACCACATGCAGTATAAGTGGCACGTGCGACTAAAAATTACCACAAATTCGAATTACTGTTAAAATAACTACAACTTTAGAATTTTACAAAAAAAAAATACCGTAAATATTTTTTTGTGCAAACCACCTATTAAGAAATATCCCCCACCCCACCTTCTCCAAATTAAAAGCATTATACAAGATTTTAGTCAAGCACCTAATGATAGTTATATATGAAGAGGAGATTGGAAGAGTGTATACTGTAGAACCATCGCTGATGTTCATCCCAAGTGACTGATATTTGCGTACTAAGTCCTGTTGCTGAGGTCTGCTGTGATTAGCAACTTCAGATTGGGTGAGTGATCTTTCCTTGGTGGCCATATCCTTCTCAGTTCTGCTTGAAACGAAATCTCCTAACCCCATTGATATCCCATCTGCCACCAAGTTCGCCAACCCAAGAACCAGTACATCCACTATTTGCATATACAAGAAAACAATCACTATAAGATCAGAAGTTAAAAACATAAATAAGGTTAGTAGTTAGTACCAGAGGAGCGTTGGATTGCAGAGATGGAAGAAATGAGAGAGAAACAAGTGACAATGGCATCTAACCCTGCGTACACCATGCTCCTCACGTACTCTCCTCCTTTCCATTGCTCTTACTGGTCTTCCCTCCTCCTCTTCTCCCCTTAATAAACTTGTTATGGCACTTTCTTGTTGGGTGATCTCATGAGCCATTGTTTTACTGCTAGTAAATGTCCAACCCAATTACTCTTTTTACAATTTACGACCTTACTAATTACTATCATATCTTCATTGTCAATTCTTGTGCTGATTAGAATTGTGAAAAAGTTTAAGGCTGAAGTTGTGAGCATACGTGTCATCCTGCATGTCAGCATCTTGATACGTGGTTAAAGAAATCACCTTCCTGTCAAAATCTAAGTCTGAAACTACGCGTGGATTTCTACTCTACATCGTCGTTACAGGATTTTCAAAGATTCGATATTCATCTTTACACTGACCGTAAACTTTAGAATATTGACAGGCAAAATAATATAAATATTATTAATATTAATTTCCTAATTGTTATTCAAAGTTCAAAATCTGAGACAGAGGAAGAAATTAAATTACCCTAACAGTTATTCAACATTTTCCTATTCACTTAACAGTTAGAAAGAGGAAATTGAGAGTACAAGCAGGAGAAAAATTAGACTAAAGGGCTCTTCTCTTCTTCAGAATCATGGTCAAACCGGTTAAGAAAGGTCACTTCTTGATTAGCAGAGGAAATTTTATTACGAAACTTGGGTGTGGTAAAAGAGTTGTTTTTGTCACTATCAGCAGGGAAGAGCTTCAATATGATCCCCATGGCTATCAACAGAAGACCAGTCCCGTGCTGTTCCGTCAATGGCTTGGTGAATATAATGTATGACAGCATTAATGTTACCGCCTTCCTCGCTGTTGTCACCTTTCAAGAATACAACAACTTCAATTTCTCATTAATAACACTGAATGACCAAACCTGTCATTAATGAAACCTGAGAAAGGAGCCTACCATGGCTGTGGTTGCTGCTCCAAATACAGCAATCAGCGAAAGCACTGATACTTGGCCAATGTAGGTCGCCATTGCTTCAAATACCAACACTCCATATACATATGGATGCTGCATTTTAATTTCCAGCATTCAAATCAAGAAAGAGAGAATTAATTTAGTGATACTGATCGGTTCAGTTTCGATTTTGAACCTGGTCTTGTTAAAAAAAAAAAAATCAAGAAAAGAGAGAGAAACAATGTAAATTTGAAGCACCTGAGAACATGAATTCCAGGCTCTGAATAACTCTCCTGTAAAAAGCATGGGAGGAATCAAGAAAGGCAAACCTACTGCACTCGAACAGAACAGCATCTCCATCTGTAAAACAGAATATCAGAAGCCCATTTTGAGAAAAACAGAGGAGATTATGCCGAAATGTTTACCTGGGTAGTTTCAGGATTCAGAGTAAAGATTGCTTCTTGTAAATTACCGAGAAAAGAGTCCATGATTAGAGCACCACATATCATGACAACACCAATAATGCTAAAATTAGGGGAAGTGTTTGCATCTGCTAAAGTGAAAAGGATTAACCCACCAACTAAAAGCAGAGCTGATACATATTCATGAGGTGGATATTTTCTTCTAAGTCCAGGTATGAAGGCTCCCATCACCATCACTGGCAGAACCTGCACAATTATTACAAATTTGTTTGTTCCTGTAAATAAACAGAATAAGAGAATTTGTGTATTTGTTGTTCTTAATTTACCTTGGTGGATTTGAACATAATCTGTGCAGGATAATTAAGAAAAGCCAAAGAACCTTTGGTGAGTCCATGGGAACCCATAAGAACAGCTGAGAGCTTCACGTAAGTCTTCCAGGGGTTCACCATTTGCTCTGTGCTAAATCCTTGGAGGTAAATCAGCACAATGTACACAAATATTTGAACAAATGTGAAGTACCAACCATAGCTGAATTAACGAAATTCCATCAGAAGTAAGAAAAATCTTTAATAAATTACTATATCCATACATTGTCATGTACAAAAACTCACCTAAATTGAAGCCTGTTGTACACGTATTCCTGAAATTTACACAATTTAGTTGATATTTGCTTACAGATTCATAAAACAAAAATGCAAATCCTTTCCCTTTACCCTTTCCACTCCACACTGCCAAACAAAATCAAATCTCTAATCTTCTTTTCTTTCTATTAATTTTCCCACGAACCAAACTGAATGCAAGTGATGGAACTAAATGGGAAAACAGAGTAAGTAGGTACCTCGCAGATGCCATTAACAAGGTAACCGAAGAAGAAGCCAGAAGAACAAATGAGGAACTGTTGCCATCTGGGTCTGTCAGTTAGGGAAATCCCAAACAGAGACCGGGCTTGTTCTGGTTCTTTTTTCATCTTTAATATCTCCTTAACTAAAATTTGATCAAGTAAAACAAGGGATTCATTCAAAAATGCAAGAAAAATCTCAACTTTCTCATTGACATTTCTGCATGATGGTCAAAAACAGAACAACTTTGAAAATAGGCCTCGCTTTGGTTACGTTATTGATTCTTGGCTCTGTTCTGGTAATTCATGTGATCTTATAAAGAAGCAAATGGTGTGGATTTCCATTCACTGTGAAATATGTACATAGTTTCCTTGTAATGTTTGATCTTTTTGGGACCGTTAGATAGCTTATTTGACTCGACATCATATGATAGATTTTATCGAATCGGTGGGTTCTATCTTAATAGCGTAGAACTCTTGCACACTAGATAATTAACTCTTAGTTATTTATCATTCTAATTAATAGGTATTTATTGTAGAGTAGGATTGAACTACTCTTTTTTGAAATGAAGGGAAGCCTGAACTAACTAGTAGGATTGCATTAATTAAAAAAAAAAAAAGTTTTAAATTCGTATTTATTGATGATAAAAAAAAAAAAATCTAGTTGTCTTTATAATTATGTGAATAAAGTGTGATTTAAATAATTTCATATGTATTGATATATTAAAACAATAATTTTTGAAATATAATTTCATTTAATATATATTTAGTTGTATAAAATGATATAACTTTTGTTCAATAAATTAGCACTTTTTTCATGATGTTATTGGAATTTAAATTTACATCAGAGATAAATGAATTTCAATAATAATTACAATATTGTTGGAGCTTGAAGAATTTTTTAAATAAGTTTCAATTTTGCTAAAAATTATAGAAGTTAAATTTTAAATTACATTAAATATATTAATTTTTTTTATTAGAAGGTTCGAGGGTCTTGTTACTAAATTATTACTGACGTTGATGGATGGCATTGAGAATATTTAAACTCAATACCTTCCACAAATTTTTATAAATTTCATAGTGATGACTCAAATTGACATTGTGTTGGATGACTTTTAAATCATTTTAAAGAAAAATATAATTAGAATTAAGAACAGACAGCAATATGAGACCTTTAATAAATATTAATTTAATAGAGTAATGTTTATTAATAAAAGCAAAAGTCAAAATTTAGGATGAATGTAATGAAAAAGTGGAAATAGAGAGAAAACAAAAGGGAAGTGAAGAGGAAAGAAGATTAGTGAAGATGGAAATATTCTTTGGGCAGAGAGTGAGTGAAAGAATCAAAGAAATAATAGATGTAAAATTGAAAAGCTGCAAGTGCAAGTGCAAGTGTTTCCGAATCTCAAAGCCATTTTTCAAAGCCAACAATAGAAAATTGGAATGGGCGAGCTGAGGCTGGGACTTGGGCAGTTTCCCAGTGAGTTGGCTTGGCTTCGCTCCACTATTCAAATGAAATCCTACCAATTGGCTCATACCAGCCTTGAATTTCCACATTCTTGAATTGCGGATCCACCTACCACTACCCCTCCATTTTTCTGCTCGCCCATGGCCTAAACACAAGGGAAGCTTTCCTAAATTATTTCCCATGTATAGATGATTAACCATATATATATATACTCATATGTTCAAACTAGTAAGATTAATTTTATTCGGAGTTTAATTATAGTTAAAATTGTTCACCCTTTACTAATAATGTGTTTAATGAAGTTCGAATATAAGAGTTATTCTCAACAAACTCAATCTATATTTCAGATTGAATTACAATAATTACATTTATACATAAAAATGTTAGGGTAGCATCCTATACATGTGAATGGAGGCACCATCAAAATATACAAATTCAAAAAAAAAAAGATTGTAATTAAATTAATATTTGTTAACAGCTTGCATATGAAAATTCCAATATACTAATATCTATTCCTCCCATTTATTTAATTATTTTTGCACAACAGTACAGCATAGGCTAAAAGCTGCAAATGACAATGGGATAGCAGGATATGGCAAGGCATGAGCTATGCCTTCCTCCAAGGAATGTGTTCCCCAAATTTGGCACAAAATTGAAACTTTTCGTGTCCCCCGTGCCAATTTTTGGTTCTTTGAGTTGCAACATGGGGAAAGAGAATCTAACTTGAATTCCAACTCAAGTTCTAGCTATGTCAGTGGATGCAATTTTTGGTTTACAAGACTTGTAAGTTAACTCATATCATTTCCTAATTTTGCCATAATTATTTCTAGCAGAATGGACCAATTGATATTGTGAGTAGATGAGATCAAGTAGTAGGTCATCAACCAAAAGACCTACTAACCCATCCTCAATTTGCACAGCCATATGTTGCTGCTCCTCATCAAAGTTGCTCCACTTGCCATCCTTGTCCATCTCTCTAACATAAGCCTCTCTTTTATCCCATCCAATCCACAGCCTATTTTCCCCACCCATCCATGCTTTTACTCTGCTTATCATCTCATTTTCCAACTCCTCATTTCTAATTGTGTACCCACTTTTACTTATTTCATCTCTAAAGAAATCCAACACCATTTCACAATCAAAAACTGAACTTGTCTCTTTAACATGATCCCACAGTTGCCATGCCTTCTCTTCCACTTCACCCACAATTTCTTCTTCTTCATATTTAATGTCAATTACTGAAATTGGGCTGTGCTGTTGCTTCTGCTCCTCCTGTTCATTCCCATCCCATCAAAGCCAAAATTAGTTCAATTTAATTAATTATTCAGTTTAACGATATTAAATGACTAACTAATTAGTAATACTTTACTAATATTTTGAAAGTGTAATAAAATTACATTCTCTAATTGAAAAAGTATTCTTATTATCTCATTTTAACTGCCATACTGAGTTATTATAATTTTAATTTATAAATAAATTGATAGACTCCGAGTTTGTGCATATTGTTAAATATTAATATTACCGACGCAAAGTCTGCAACTACCCTTTTTTATTCATATGTTAAAAAAAAAAATTTAAAAATATACCATAAAAATAATTAAAAAAAAACTATGAGGGCAGAAAAAACAAAAAACGCTAAATTAAATGGTGTGTGAAGTGAAAGCCGGTACCGTACAATGCAGACAAGGTCAACCATTTTTCGCTAAAAGACAAATCATCACCGACTATTAATCACATCTACTGACCCTCACCATCAGACACAAAATACTTTTAGTAAGATGCGATGCACTAAATAATGTTTTTTGTTTTTGTTTTCTTACATTGGGTCCCACTGCAGAATAGGTTTTTGTCGCCGCCTCCTCGCCGACACGTGGTAAATAATTTTTGCCTGCTTCATCCTCCTCTGAATTACCTTTCCAGCTCGGTAAATACTCTGCTGTAAAATCGCTTTCGCACCAGCTTGACCCATTACTGCTGCATGGAGTAGTGGCGGTGGAACCGGTGGTGGCGGTGGAGGTGGTGCAGTGGTGTGGCGAGGATGCCAAATCCAACGGTGGAGATTTATCTTCGGATAAGTCTCGAAATGATTTCCACCTTATGATGTCTTTAATGGTGACTGTAAGTTTGGTTTCGGTATCGCTGTTTTCACTGTGCGTGCATGTGCTGGTCTTTTTAGAGAGTCGTCGAGAAATGCTTCTGGGTAAAATTGAAGGAGTGTTAACAGTGGTGAAATGGATGTTCTTGACGACTTCACTGTGCGTGCATGTGCTGGTCTTTTTAGAGAGTCTTCGAGAAATGCTTCTAGGTAAAATTGAAGGAGTGTTAACAGTGGTGAAATGGATGTTCTTGACGGCATTAATCATGGCGTAAATTGCAGCGACTGTCGTCGAAGCTGCTCTTGATCGACATCTTATAACAAGATCATTTTGGATGAGGTCTCCAACGGTGGAATCGCATGATTTGAACCCATTAGAATATGAATCATCTGTGAGGAAATCTTTGAGCATTCGAGGCCTGTGATCTGATCGAAACAGCTTCCTCTGTTTGAAGTTTGAATTTGATGAGACCGATGAATAATTTGAGCAGCTCATCTTCATATTAAGTAGAAGTGTTAGTTATGGCGAAGGGAAGAGTATTGAGAGAGTGAAGGGAAGAGTGAGGGATTTATATATATAGAAGGGGAAAAAGAGTAAGAAAGAAGAAGGTAACTTCTCGTTGGGGATCTCCAGATAAGAAGCCTGGTGCTATTATTATTATTATTATTATTTTTTTTTTTCAGAAGTTGGATATTGAATTTAAGATGAGATTGGATATTAAACCTAAAATCTCTAATGTTTTTACGATTAATTTATAGTTGGTATGCAAATTTGGTGGTGAAGTTAATTATCTTAATTATAAATAAATCATGAAAATGACAAACAATGGTACAAGCGCGGATGCTTCTATTTATAGATATTTTATTACTATTTCCAGTGAAGAGAGTAACATGCGTGCGTGCTACAAACAAGGAGATTACAAATAAGATTTTAAAACATAATTCGTTGAAATTTTTCGTCCACAACATATCTCAATATTCATTTATAATTTATTTCATTAATATAAAACAAATAATAGAAATAGTGCTCTCTCAAATTTATAATTATTTTATATTTAGGATTCGAATTTAAAATTTCTAATTAAGACAATAAAAATACTTTATGCTCGTTTAGTACTGCAGCTCTAATTGATAAAATTAGCTGATAATCTAACTTCTAACTGATTTAGTTAAAAATATTTGGTAGAACTAGCTGAAAAAATAGTTAAAAAAATAAATGACGACATATTTATATATATTTGATAAAAAAAATAAGGATATAAAGAGAAAGAAAAACCATAAGCTATTAGATTATTTTTAAATGCTAGTTCTACTAACTTTTTTTTTTTTTGGAGATTATAATTTTTTTTTTTTTTACAAATAAGCTAATTTATCAAATACAAATTATTAATCAAATTATATTATTTTTATGGCAAAACTAGATTATATCTAGATTAATGTTATCAAACAACACCTGCATTTGAAAAAAAAAATTATTTTTAATTTTTTAAATTTTAAAAACTGCTTTTAAATAAAATCAGTTAAATAGATATTTTTTCTAAAAATATGTTTAAAAAAAGTAATTTATAAAAAATTAAAAAATTCAATCAATTAAATAAAAAAAATTTTAATTCAAAATCTATTTTTGAGACACATAACAACAATTTTAAATATCTCATTTACCAATTGAAGGTAATAATATTTGTTTCATATGTTAAATTGAAGGAAAAATTTTAAAAAGATAAATCTGTACGTCAATTATGTTCAATTTTTAAAAATTCTATTTAAATTTATGAATTTTCATTTTTTAAAAATCAGTTCCCAAACCTAACTAGCATTTATGTGGATTATTGAATGAAATAATTGGCAGTTACATGAATTAAATATGTTATTTAGATTAAATAGATTATAATCTAGCTTATAATATAGTTTGGTGTTACCAAATTATACCTTAATCCAATTATAATTTAATATATTTAATCCAATCAGTATATTTAATTCACTTCATTCAGTCAATCCACGTAAACGTCAGTTAAATTCTTATTCTGTACTACTAAAACTAAATTTATTTCAAAAATAAAAGTTTATAGAATTTTAATACAATTTTTAAGGCTTAATTACATAAAAAAAATGTTGAATTTTGCATTTTTGTCATAATTATATCCAATTCTTTAAAAATTTGAATTTAATTATACGAATTTCTATTCTCGTAACAAATTTAGCCTTGATATCATTGAAGTACACTCGGAACCTTACTCCAATTATAATTTCAGTCAGCATATTTAATTCACTTCATTCAGTCAATCCACGTAAGGGCCAGTTAAATTCTTGTTCTGTGTTACTAAAACTAAATTTATTTAAAAAATGAAAGTTCATAGAATTTTAAAGCTTAATTACATAAAAAAATCTTAAATTTTACATTTTGTCATAATTATATCCAATTTTTTAAAAATTTGAGTTTAATTATACGAATTTTTATTCTCATAACAAATTTAGCCTCGATATCATTTAACCACACTCAAAATCTAACCCTGATGTGGATTGTCTAATCATTTTGATATGTTATTGGACTGAGTTTGATTAAATAATTCATATCAGCGCCAACTAAATTCAGAGTGTCGTTCAACTATACCAAAATTAAATTTGTTGCAAAAATAGAATTTGATATAATTATAATAAAGAAAAAAGTTTAGAATTTTTTATGTAATTAAGCATATTTTTAAAAAATTGGATATGACCGTAATAGTTTACAAATTTAAAATTTTTTTTTTGTAATTTTTCCTAAGTTAGAATTAAAATTTGACCCATATATATTAATTATAAGTAAATGAATCAGAAGCATAATATAATCGCTATATATATGTTAAGTGAATTAATGAATATATTAATGGTTAGATGTTGATATATAAATGATAATATTGCTGGTGTGATCACATGGTGAGGAGTGGGAGCGTAGCAGCAAGAGTGATCTCGTGATCTCTATCATTTCCTCTCTACGATTTGCTAACAGTGGGCTGTGGGACCTTAAATCCAAGGGTGACCCATTTATATATGGAATGATTTTTGACTAACGAGTCAAAACTATTTTCACCATTTTTGTTCCCACATTTGGGACCTTGGCTAAGGTGCACGATCGCATATACCGTGCCACCTAGTTGGGCCAGTTCCCCTGTCAATTTTACCCAATTTTAAAATGGAATTTAAATCTGAGATATATTCAATTGAGTTACAATTTTTCAATTAGAGTCTTATTTCTTTAGTGCAAGAGACAAGGTAATACATATTTTTAAATGAGGATTTCTGTGATACACCCGGTGTAAATTACACTTGATAATTTAGGACCATTGGATTATTAACTTTTAATTTCAACCATTTATTTTCAACCAATGAGATTAAAAGTTTATAATCTAATGGTTTTAAAGTACCCGGTGTAAATTACACCTGGTGCACCGTAGCATTGCTCTTTTTAATATACCATTCTGTTTGGACGATGAGAAAAAGGAAAAAAAAAATGTGTAGTTGAGTTGAGAGACGATGGTGTGCGCATATGGCCCCGTGGGCAACTTGTATACAGAAGGATAGCAATTAAACCAGGTCACGGAGGGGAAACATACTTAACTATACACGTGCAAGGATCCGATGTTTTCTGATGGAAACTGTTTTTTAAAAAATTGTTTTTTTTACTCAGAATATATGAACATTTAATAAATACATTTAAAGAGTCTAAAAAGTCGTGGACTACACAATAAATGATATTCATCCTTTTACATTCGCTGTAAAGATGAAATCACACATAATACAGAAAAGATGACTTAAATTTAATACCTTACTTCTTAAGACTAAATGTTCTTGTCACTCGAGCTAAATCTCTAGTGTATAGAAAATTATTATTTATCCTTTAAAATTTAATATATTATATTAATACTCTTGAACTTTAAAAATTATATTATTTATCTCGTATATTTTATCTCCGCTAAACTATACAGTTATAATTAATTAAAAAGAATTTTTTTTTTACTTAAAAGTGTTAGTATAATAAGTCAAATTTCATATAGTTAATAATAATTTTTTTTATTATTATATCACAATCTAATATTTTTTTAATAAAAAATATAATAGAATGACATATTAATATAATATAATATAATAAATAAATGAATAATATAATTTTTAAATATTAGATAGATACTAATATGGTATCTCATTTGTCAAATTTCAGAAATAAATATTTTTTTTTTCAATTATAAGTCAATTGTATCTATTTGCTGGTTGTGATCATGGCCCATCGGATCATCATCTTCTTCCCCATTTAAATTCTAGTATTATGTCTATGTCTAATCCTACACAGTACACGCGTTAAGGTTTTGAAGAAGATATTTTTCTTATCTGAAATTTTTTTCTTAAAAAAATATTCAATTAGAAAAAAGAAATTACGTGCTTAATGTTTTTAAGAGTAGCAAAAATTTGGTACGTCGACAGCAGGGTTCGAACCTGCGCGGGCGAAGCCCAACAGATTTCAAGTCTGTCTCCTTAACCACTCGGACATATCGACGTGCTTTTTGATTCGCGTGCTAATAAATTTAATGACCATTAACGGTTCATCAGTTATTGCCGTTTGTTCATCTGACGCATATCGTCTCAAAATTCTTCATTACTCCGCTGCTTCATCTTCATCGATTTCGCCTTGTTTCCCTTTTCAATTTCTACGATTTAGTAAAAAATATGAAGCATAGCCGATTCAGTACCTTGTTATACATTGGCGTACAGGCGCGTTTGAAATAGTTTCTACTTGTCAAGAATCAAAGATCATGGGGATGGCAGGTAAATTCTGGGATTTATTAAAACCATATGTCCTAGTCCGACACGATTTCTTGAGGAATAAACGGGTCGCCTCGCCGTGGATCTTTCCTATTGGATAGTCGAACACTAGACCGCAATTAAGTCCTACGTTCTATCAACGTTTTCTCTAAGGCCTGCTCTTCATTTTGTTCTTCTCTATTATCTATAGTTTTGGGATATGAATTGGGAGAATTACTTGTTGCAGTCTGGTGCATTTCCGGTTTTTGTTGTTGATGGGTTCCGTCGCCTTTGAAGTCTCGGGCGAGGATTGCGTGGTTTTATCGTTCTTCCGGCGTTGACGTTTCCGATCTGCCCGTGTTATTGAACCTTTGGTTTTTTTTAGTTACATTATGGACGGTTTAACATTTTAGCATGTTACTCCAAACTTGGCATCGAGAAAATCCGAGAGTGTGAATTTGGGTCAAAGGTATTTATGCACATACTATGTATGAAAGATTATGCATATCTGATCAATAAAGAAGATACTGCAATATGCTTCCTATGGAAACTCATTATCTATTGACCTGAATTGTTACCTGACATAGTATACATGGCAGGCCAGCAGTGTTGTTTGACTTTGGTAGATATTGCCTTCTAAGAATGCTTTCTTATCTCAATTGACAATATTCATAGACTATTTATTGGCATTTTAATCAGAGAAACTTAAAGTTTTCGACATGAGATTTCCCTGAGTAATTGGCTCCTATAAAAAAAATGCACATTTCTGTCGAACAAGATACTAAAACCAGTTTCATTAGCATGCTGGAAAAATCCTTGCGCATACGCTTGTCAAAATACTGACTATACTCTTGCCTCGCTTGCACATATTTTATTTTCCTCTTGCTGATTAATTTGTTTGCAAAACAATAACATGACTAATGAACAGGTTATCTCAGTGGACACCGATGGAAGTGAAGAATCTGGTGTTATAGGTGTCAGTGTGTTGGTCGTGGATATCGATTCTACGTGTCTTGCAATTGTAACAAAAATGCTGAGTGCATCTGGATATAAAGGTAAGCATTGGAAATCAATCATTTTCTTAATTGGACTTTTTATTTTTGGTTTGCAACTGCCATTGAAGGGAGAATCATGGCATTAGCACCATTTACCTCTAGATTTTCCATGCACTTTAGTGAAATGATGATATGCTTAGGGCCACATACAAGTATTACTAAATTCATTGACAATACACCATATCCCCGAATACAATGTTTTTATTAGATCTGTTTTTGTTCTCTGCAAAAAGGCTATTAATAGGACAATTTTATGCTGACATTGAAATTGAAATTTTTAGACCTGTTCTTTTGCAGTAGTGACTGCTACACGGGCCATTGATGCAATGCACATTTTGCGGGAGAGACAAGACGAACTTGACCTTATACTGACAGAGGTTCACTTGCCTGATATGGATAAATACGAGCTCCTTGAAACAATGGGAGAAATATCTAACTTGCCCATTGTGAGTAAGTAGCTCCCTTTATCCCACTTCATCAATTGCCATTTGTGTGTTCTTTATGTACTTAAATCCTCTGACAATGTTAGAATTGATTTTTTTTTTTTTTGGTGTTCTTTTGTATGTCCCTTGTGTAGTTTTGTCAGCCGATAATGATGAAAATTCCATTCTAGGCTGTCTGTTCAAAGGGGCTGAGTTTTATCTTTTGAAACCGATCACCATGAACGATGTAAAAAACCTCTGGCAGTTCTCATATATAAAGAAGCAAGACGAAGAATTAGAGCCTGAAGGATCAACAAACTTCGAAGAGGAATCAACACCTGCCAATTCATCAAATGAGGTTTCAGAGTGTCTGTCCTCTACTGATGTTTTGGAGCAAAGTGCCCAAAAAGGCAAAAGAAAAAATCTAGAAGAGATGGATAAAGAAGAGGAGGAAGATAATGTGAATCCGACTCAACCAAAGAAGCCAAAGTTAACTTGGACTAATGAGCTGCATAACAGATTCTTGCAAGCAATCTGGATATTAGGCATTGATAGTAAGAGTTTTTAAGCATGACTCGTGGCTAATGATATAATAGATGAAATTTTTCTTGATCTTGTTTTCAATTTTAGGTGCTCATCCAAAGAAAATACTGAAGCATATGAATGTCCCAGGGCTAAAGAAGGAAAACATTTCAAGCCACTTGCAGGTTTGTTCTGCGGCCAAAAAGAAAAAGGCAGGCAATTTTCTTTGTAAATTTTGTTTTTGGGATTTCTTGCCCCGACTTTCTTAGGAATGCCCGTATTGTGTTTCCAGAAATATCGTCTTGCTTTGAAACAGGAACAAGCAGCAATCCGAAGGACCATGATCGGAGATTACCATATTTCACAGTTCAATTGGCGTGGAGGATTTTTTAGCTTTCAGAAGCCGCTACTTTTGAAGACAAGTAAAACAGAATTTAGAAGCTGTGGTCAGAATCAGAAGAATTTCAATGGATCTTCCATGCCCATGCCTTGCCTTGATTCTACAAATTTCCCCATGGATTTGGACTCAAACCATAGTGATATTTCAATTCCTAAATTTGCAGAATTGTCTCCACAGAATGATGAGGGCTCTAGACTTGAGAACACCTGACCCGATAAGATGTGTTAACGTGGAAGAATTTGTAGAGCAAAGATCAACATTCTATCATGCGAATAATTGCGGATTTGAAAGTGCTGCCTATAGCTAAGAATTCTTGGGAAATTCCTCACAGCAGAAACAACAATATCAGTTGCCACCGCTGTCTCCGCAGGTGCAGTGGGAGCAACAAGAAGATGGCATTCCTGAAGCAGAAATGGGTGACACTTGTATGCCAACAGGGTCTACCGACATTTTTCCATACGATGACGTTTACAAGTGTTTTTGGTAATCCATTGTAGGGTATTCAAAATTTAAAATCAAACCCATAAAGTTGATTTTTAAAAACTTCAATTTTTAGTCAAATTAAGTACTAAAAATATTCAAACCAATACTATTTGGATTCGGTTTAATAAATAATAAACAAAAAATAAAATATCATAAAAATTCAACAAAAATTAATTTAAATAAAAATATAATTTATAAATTATTAAAGTAATTTTTACTTAATCAAGTGTTTTAAAATATTAATCTAAAGTAACATTTTAAAAGAAAATAATTAAATTAGATAATTCTTTCACAAATACATATATTATTGGTTCGGTTTGGTTTTATTGGATTTATATTTTAATAATCTAAAATCAAATAAAAAAATCAATTTATAAAAAATTAAAAATTTCAAAACCATAACTATTCATAAAATCATCCAAATCAAAATTTTCGATTTAGATTGGATTGAATCAATTCGGTTTGGTTAATTTTTATGCAGTTCTAATCTATTGTATCTAGGGGTGTAAATAAACCAAACCGTTCACAAGCTATTCGAATCTCGGTTCAAAAAAAAACTTGTTTGAGATTGTTTGTTAAGTTTAATGAGCTGAGCTCGAACTCAAAAATCTTATCAAGTTCGAGCTCAACTTTAAAAACTCGAGCATATGATATATTTAAATGAGCCAAATTCAAGCAGTTTTGCTCGATTAAATCCCTAATTTTGTCATTCCTATAAATGAAGATTTCGATTCCCAATAGAAAGATGTCATCTTTCTTCAACATCAAGTTAATTGTATAAATAGCACAAAACTTGTCGTTTTGTTATAATTTAATATCAAAACTTTTAATTATTATAAATTGATATTAAAATTCTAAAAAATTTACAATTTGTTACTTCAACTCAATTTTTGGTGACAGAAAATCTACATAGCATACCACGTCACACAATCTCTAGGTCAGCCTACTAGGAAAAATAACCATTACAAAAGACATTGTTTATGTGGCAATTTTACATGAGGGGCAAAAGGGGCCATTCTCCTTTTAAATTTTAAAAGTGATCATGTGTTATATATATTTTTTGCCCTCATTATAATTTTTTTATTGAGTTTATTAGAAATATATATTTTACTACCTAAAATTATTATATGAACAAAAATTTGCCCTTGTGGCATATACAATTAAAGGTGGACAATTATCCCTATTTAATTTTTTAAAATACATACAGTAGTATGCAAATTTATATCATTTTTTAATATTTATTCCCTCTAAAAAAATATATTTGCCTCATAATTCAGGGATCTCCCATAAAAAATAAATTTATATTCCTTAACTATGGGGTCTGGCTCCGCCACTAAATTTTGCCTCCATTGATGTTAATTGCTGGATTCGCCCTTAACGTCATTTAAGAATTCAAATATTGAAAAAAGAAATTATATCATTTAAAATTCTTAAACAATATCATTTTTATTAGTTATTTTTACTGATAAAAATGCCGATATAGAGATTTGTATGATGTTACATGTCATATAGATTTTTTTATGTTGAAAATTGAATTGACTAATTAAATTGTAATATTTATAAAAATTTTAGTACAAAAATTTTAATATTAAATTGTAAAAAAGTGATAAATTTGTTAGTAACAAATACAAGAAAATATAGGAGAATTGTTAATTCAATATTCAAAATAGTATAAATGGAAAAACCAATCTGAGGCCTGTGTAGCACACAGTTTTCTTAAGACAAATTCGCCTCCTACACGGGTATTTAGGATAATCGGCGTTTGTCTCCCAAGATACAACAGATTTCAAGTAGTTGTTGAACACAAAACACCTACTTACAGTGAACTTTATTTTGCCACAACCTCTATCACTTGAGGAGAAGAAGGAGAAGGAAGAAAGAATCAATTCAAAAACAAACAAAGTATACTCTTCATCAACTTCTCAAAATTCAAGTCTAAACCACTTATTTATACTAGATGGAGGAGATAATGGATTAATTGTGATTAATTCCCTTTAAAAGCTGCTAATAATATCTTTGTAACTATCAAATAATGGTGAAATTTATCTTTAAAACATCAGAAATTGACATTCCAAAAGACATGAAACTCAAAGGTTCATTCTGGAACAGAATCCACAGTGGCGTGTGGTGTGGATCTGCCTTACTTTCTTGCAGGTACAAACGACACGACTGTGTGGATCTACACGGGCATGGCTCAACACGAGAGTGTTGCCAAATTTTCCAGAAATAAAAAAATAAATTGAAAAAATTGGGCTTGTTCAGGACCACGAGATTTTGGGTCGATATTCGTGTACGCAGATCGCGCATTGGCCCATCCCGGCCCATGGATTTGCACCCCCCCTGCGCCTGAGAGCGCGAGAGAGAGCCTTTCATTCTACTTTTCTTATCCATGTAAGAATGCATCTCTATATATAAACGCAAGTCCAACTTCAATTCTTAGTGATGTGGGACAAATTCTCACTCACTTTTCATCTTTAAATCTCCTTATCAAGGAGCTTACTTTGAGCTTCAATTTCTATTCACACATTTTCCATTTTGAGCATATGAATACATTAATTCATAGTCCTCATGTCAAAGAATATATATCCGGGTCTTTTTCCCAAAACTGAGTTGTGGGACCCATCCGAATAGTTCTCTCAAAATGGCTCATAATCACAATTTTTCCAACAAAATTTTGGTATTGTTTGTACAATTATCACCTTCAACAACATTGTCATCTTCTTTGAATAAATTACTATTAAGAGTTGTTGCAATCTTGCTAATGAAAATTGCTGCAATGAATAATAATTGCCATTTTGTTTGCAAAACCATGCTTGATTAAAAGTATGGAATTATGAAAACCATGAAACTAACGAAAATAGTTTCTCGGATCCTTTTAATTCTGCTTCTCTCAAAACGCACAAAGAGATGTCGTTTTGGTCAATATATGCGTAAGTAATAACAATCTTCTATCCACTTCATATTGCCATTCTCTCTCTTCGTCTCTGCTGCAGCATTGCGAAAAAACATTTTTCCGCTGAGAGGGGAAGAAGACGATGAACTTAGAACATCATCTCCAGCAACCTATGCCGTTAATTCCGCCTCCAGACGTCGGGGGCAGAACCAAACCTTCAGCCCCGGCGCACAATAGCATCACAGCCCAACTAAGACGAAGTTTAACTGTAAGTTGTAATGCGAAGAAAAGCCCAGACGACTACCACGCCACACTCAGGGCCCTTAATTCCAGAGGCCGGAGACCCAGAAAATGGCTTGGCCAGGTTTCCCAATCCTAATTCACTTATTTTCCTGTATCAAATTATCTTCTTTTCGTTTTGTCTCTTTACAGTCATGGAGGAGAAGAGGACTCTTGACTCTCAGTCGCAATAGAGCTTGTCTGTTGTGTCATTTCCGTTAACCTACGAGTAGTTTCGACTTTCGAGTTAAACCACTTTGATCTTTGTTTCTATTGAATAGTTTAAGCATGAAAATTGCAGCATTACATGTTGAATTCTCAAGTAAACCAATTGCTCGTTGGTGCTGCTAATGTTCAAGAGCGAGATGTGGTTCTCGAAATTGGACCTGGTACAGGTTCTTTGACTAACGTTCTTTTGGACACTGGAGCCACTGTTCTTGCTATTGAAAAGGTATGTTGTTTCTATCGACATAATTTTTCATTTTTTATTTTTATTCAACAACTTATTGGATAATGACCCATAGGATCCACACATGGCTGCTCTAGTTGAGCAAAGATTTGTTTCCACTAATCGTTTAAAGGTATAGATTATTATGCTTTCACTAATTAATTATCTTTCAAAATTTAGATTTCATGCTTACTTTCCTTTATTTTGCCTTTACTTAGTTCTGAATAATGTGCTGTTAACCCCTATTGTAAACTCTTAGGTTTTGCAAGAGGACTTTGTAAAATGTCATATTCGTTCCCATATGTTCTCTCTGTTCAAGAGCATAAGTTCCTTGAATCAGAAACCAAGATATGCAAAAGTGAGAATTCTATTTTTCAATTAATTTCTTTGCATAAAAAAAATCCTCTTCTTTTAGCGACCTCGGAAGTATCTTGGTTTTTTTTCTTATTCAGTATTAACAAAATAAGTTTATTTTTTTGTAGGTAGTCTCTAACATACCATTTAACATAAGCACAGATGTAATTAAAAAACTGCTTCCAATGGGTGACATTTTCTCTGAAGTTGTTCTTTTGCTTCAGGTGAGAATTTTCTCCTTTCTTACATAATATTATCTTGTGACCTTACAATTCTTCATTTTGTGTCAAATGGATGTAAATTCTTTACACTTACAAGCCTTGACAAAGGAGCCTAAGACTAATTTTCCTGTGAAAAATAACTTTTCAATTAGCAGGCACATGAATTTGATGCAAGTTAACTTCATATTTATTTCTAAAAATTAATTGTTCTGTTCTTAAGGAACCTAAAAAGTGAAGAAAATAAATTTGGCTTTCTCGTGGGTGAGGTTGGAAATTAAAGAGCCTTGTTGATTAAATCTATCAATGGGATCTTGAAGTTCAAAGAGCCTGGCAGATTTCTGGAAAAAAAAAAAAACACCTTTAACTAACCTTTGACACTGTAAAGAAACCAGAATAGAGAGAAATCAATAATTTCATTGATAGTAGAAAATCCTATATATACAACCCTATGAATATAAAATAGGAAACAAATATATGAAGAATAAGAAACAATACAAATTAGTAAATAAATCTCTACCTATCCCTAATTACATAAATCAAGCTAATTAAGAATATTATTCAAATATCTCACAACACTCCTCCTCAAGTTAAAAGATAGATGTCGATCATGCCCAACTTGTTACATATGTTAAAAACAAAGTGCTCCAAAACCTGTAACACAAAAGGCCTCACACCATACCAGTGTAGACCCAACCAGGTAGAAAATGTCATACAAACCAATAAAATTTGTAACACAAAAGGTCTCACACCACACCAATGTAGACCCAACCAGTTAGGAGAAGATGTCGTACAATCCTATGAGAGTCAAGCGAGACATACCGACAACAAATATCACTCGATAAAGGGGACTCAAGAAATTACAATATGCTCTCAAGGGCAGAAAAACAAAATGGATCATTCATGGTGACTCAACTATGACAATGAGATACCCACTTAGACAACTCTCGGATCAATTTCTAGGTAAGGTTCACTGGAACCCATAACTCTGATACCATGTAAAGAGAAAAGAAATGAGAGAAACCGATAATTTCATTGATAGTAGAAAACCGTATATATACAATCCTCTGAATATAAAATAGAAAACAAATATATGAAGAATAGTAAACAATAAAAACTAGGAAATAAATCTCTACCTATTCCTAATTACATAAATCAAGTTAATTAATAATATTATTCAAATATCTTTCAATATTTCACATCAGACACAATTATGCAATCTTTTCAGGATGAGACAGCCTTGCGTTTGGTAGAATCATCTGTACAAACTTCAGAATACCGGCCCATCAATATCCTTGTCAATTTTTATTCAGGTACAACTGTGATATAAACTTTGTTTGCAACATTCAGTCATCAATTTTTGATTAGTGGATTCTGTTTTCTGGATTCTAACTTGCTTCTTTGAGCTTTTGTTTTTTATGCCTATCAAAAATTGAAATCTATGTCAGTTGAAGATCAAATTTGGGTTTGAAAGTAAATTTCTTTTGAGTTTTTTAATGGCATATTTCGTTTTTTCATTTCTTATGTCAGTTCTTATGTCCATGAAAGTTCATATTCTTTTGGAATGTTACTAACATTCTATTTCTTAATTGTGGATATAAATATTATAAAGCTCTGTGTTTACACCTAGTTTTTGCTTTTCTATTGGCCAATGATTTGTTTGCTCAGATATTATTTGGCTTCTATAGGACATAGTTTCACCTTGCTGTTTCTGTCTTTTCAGATCCTGAATACAAATTTAAGGTCCCCAGATCAAATTTTTTCCCCCAGCCCAATGTAAGTAACTTGTTTTCTTAGGATCCAAATACATGTTTTTTACAGCTTCTTGTCCGAAGAAGGTACCATGGTCATAGAAGTTGGCCAACTCAGAAAATGCACAGAGAACCAACCATACCTCTCTCTCTCTCTTTTTTGTAGGTTGATGCAGCTGTCGTTAGATTTAAGCTAAAGCCAGCTTTAGATTATCCAGCAGTTTCCTCCACTAAAAGCTTCTTCTCCATGGTTGTTTCTTTTCTAATGCACAAATCATTATGTTTGTAAACTAGAAATTCCTCTGTATGCAGCAAGCTGTGTTTAATGCGGTAAACTTGACATGTTTCATCTGTAGTGATATAAGGATAAGGAGGATGAAGTTCTATTTTATAGTCTACAATTTTTACTGATAATTCAATTTCTGCACTTGCACTAATCAAGCCACTGCGGATATAGGTGAATTCTGCATTCAATGGGAAACGCAAGATGTTGCGAAAATCTCTTCAGCACTTAAGTACATCTTCTGAAATCGAGGAAGCCCTTGGAAATGCTGGTCTTCCTGCTACTGTGAGCACTAGCATTAATGTTTTATAATCGCTGCTTTATTTTCTCATGATTGGATGTTATTGAATAGTTACATTTTTTAGTATTGATTACATCAACTGCATTGCTCATCTTGCAGTCAAGACCAGAGGAGCTCACTTTGGATGATTTTGTGAAGTTGCACAATTTGATCATGAGAGTGTGAATAATATTATTGTGTCCTGGGTTTTGGAAGAGCGAACTGCAGCCAATGTTGGCTTCACCAACTGTTACCTAATCCTCATTTTCGGAATTACAGCAGACGAACAAAGAACAAAGCAGTCAAATATGAAAACTAGAGTTGAGGAATTAGTTGCAGCATAGAAACAACTAATGGAAAAGTAAATGGCTCGGAGAACAATGACATGGAGTTGAAGATGGATGAGAATACATCATAATCAGAAGATGTTCAAAGAGTAGAAATTTGATCCAATTGAGAACACTTCCTGCACGGTCTGAGCGAAAATCATGCAACTGCATTACTAGCCTGGCAATCCCCGAACCAGAATCATGGATTATGAATAAAGGAAACAATTCTATAATAAAATTATATCCGAATTTATTTTCTTATTTTTGCTCCCAATTACAGCTGCATTATGTTTTCGATGTTTTGCTATAGCTTTCTTAAAAATGGTCAAGGAGAGGGGGAAAGAAAGAAAGAAAAAATTACATCCAAATCAACGAAGAAAAAGACTTTATAATGAACAGAGAACAGCCTCTGATATAGGCAACTTGGTGACCAAACATAAAACTTCTGTTTCTGCTCTGTTCATCTCCCCAAACTCGAATAACTTTTAAGTTTCAGGCATGAAACTGGTAAATAAGATCCAAAGCCCTCATTCTGGTCCCATGAGGATCATAACCCTTTATTCCTGTTGCATCCCCATCATCAATCAATCTCCTTTCCTCTGCCACCGACGACGGAGAAAGCGGTCGCTTGGCCCTCTTATTCTTGATGAAGCAGTCCCTCATCTTCTCTTCTACCCTGTCAATTGATGCCTTCGAATTTTCTTCGTCTCCAGCTTCACAATTATCATCACCGACCTGCATCGGCTCGTCCCCATCCTCGTCGGCAGCAGCGCCGCCAACTCCAGTGGCGGAGGAAAGCGAGTTGTCGGGGGCGTGGAGAGGTGGGGGAAAGAAAGGGAATTGGGTTTGGGAAATGAATGAAGAGAGATTGTGGTGCGCTTGATTGAGAGAGGAATAGATTTGGAGGAGATGGTTTGGGTCAGTGGTGGCCGGAAGTTGCTTAGCCATTAGCGTTGCTTGCTCTAAAGATAGTATGAGCTCCGGCAATGGGAGTTGTGGTGGTGGTGGTGGTGGTGGTGCTTCAGCTGGCAAGTTGTTCATATTGTCTCTTTCTGCTTTTCCTTGACAATTAGCAGTTTAAGATTTTTATAGGCTTCAGGCAAATGGTTCTCATGGAAGACGAAGAAAGTGTGTTTTTTTATATTTTTGGGTAAAAAAAGTGTATTTCTTTCTTTGATTTCTCAAATTCTGAACTAAAAATATGTTATTTCCCACTCAAACTGCCTTTTCTGGAAACATGCAAGTGAAACCTCTATATTTTGTCTCTGTGAACTGTGAACAGAATTATTTGACCAATCCTCAAATCCTTGGTTTACTTGTTCCAGAAACTTCCAATCAATTACAGGGAAGAAATGGAAAAAAGCCAAAAAAAAGTTACAATAAATTGAAAAATTAATTTAATTATACTTGAATTTCCAAAAGTTTTATTGTTCTTGCATTTTTATATATATCAACATTTGTAACATGAACTTAAGGTTTAGTATACGCCAAACTGTAAAAATTTTCATTTTCAATAAAGAACATTCATTTCCAATTTCCATGTTCTATTCAATACAAAACAACTTTACATTCAATCTTCGTCACTTATTGCAAATGCCATCTATCAGTTCATACTTCATCATTTTGTTAAATTAAAAATGACAAGAAAGATTATGGTGCTCCTTACAGGAGGGGAAAATTATATGTAATTTTTCGTCCAGAGAAAAAGGAAATCAAAAAGATAATCATTGGAAAAGCAACTCAATTTACAATCTCAGGCAAACTAATAGCATTAACATACACAGATGGAGTTGAAGTCGTATAAAACAACTGTTGAACGACAAAATCCTATACACACACATGCATATGTTATTTTTTACACATTTAGGATCCGCAGATAGTCATCTATAATTGACATGGCAGATGATCTATAGCCAGAACCAAAGAGGTTGTAATGATTCAGGTAATGATACAGCATGTATAGATCCCTCCTTTTCTCGAAACCGGGTTGTTTCGGCATCACCTGGTTATTTAAACAGACACAAAAAATAGTATGATTGAAAACCAAACTAATATTAAGGCATTAACAACCCAAATCTGCAGGGAAACAATGATAATACCTCAAAATAAGCATCATAGAATGATCCCCCAAAACCCGCACACCATGACATTCCAAATTCGGCCTCGTTATGCCCATCTATATATGAAAAGAATTGAAACACAGCAATTATGCACACAGACTTGCATGCATTTGTTCACATGGTATGTGAGTGCATAATCAGTATGCGCATACTACAAAGTTAACCCTCCAGCAAGACAATGGTTAACATCAAACTTACAATAACATGCCGGGTCAAGTATAACAGGCTCGCCATTTTTGTCCGAGCTGATATTCCCACTCCATAAGTCTCCATGAAGCAAGCACGGCTCTATGACAATGTTGTCAAAGAGAGGTGCCATGTTCTTCACCAGACGTTGTCCTGTTAATTTAAGATCAGATGATTATCCCTGAAAATACAAATGCCTATTCCACAACTACTTAACATAAGGGCATTTCAACTAACAAAAGGCATTTCTAGCTACAGGAGGTCATACAACGCTTATATGCTACTTCCACTTCACTAAATAGTGCAACTGTGAAGAAATGCTCAATCTAGAGCATAGTTTCATTATTCAGATAAAATAGTTAATTTATGCAGTAAGACTCCATTAAATTATAGGTCCAACAGCCCATGGAGTTAGTTGCTTCAGCATTTCAAAGTCTCGTTAGAAACGCACACATATAATTCAATCCAAAAATAACAGATGAGGAAAATATAACCTTTTTGGTAAATGCTGGAATCACCATACTGATCTAATGCCAACTTCAGCTGGTAACCCAGTCTATGCACTCCATAAAACTCGATCCAATCTGATGCCCACGTATTTATCTGAGGAGTGCTACAAATTTGGAGATGAATTTGTTATGACTCAGTAAGTTTTCAAGTTCATTATCAGTACCAAACTCAATATATTTTTGAAGTTACACGATAGAGCTGAAAAAAATATGAGAATGATGATGTCCCAAAGGATTGCACCTTCCAATTGTATTATCAACATCAAATCCAAAGCCTTTTCCAGATTTCCCAGCTTTATGCATTTCAGCAAGCTTCCTCCCTAGGACAGACTGAGAATACATAGACACTTAAGAGTCAAACCATAAAGTGCCATCAACAAGATAGTCATCTCAAGTTCCCAACCTACCTGATTGCCTCTGGATGCACCAAATTCAATAAACTCCATGATAATGTATGATCCACCTGTGGGTAGGGATCCAACCTACAATGCTTAACATGTTAATCTTATATTATCTTCTTCACATGTGAGAAACAATGGTAATTAGGATTTTTGCATGTAAAAATGCAACAGAGAAACAATAAGCTTGCTTATGGCTTCTCACCTTAAATGGCCGAGGGACACGGATTGTCTTGGTATTGTACATAGCACCTAGGCCAAGAGCTTCTCCTTCAAACATGGATGGTCCAATACTCCTAGTTCAGCATTTCGACAGTTATGAAGGTCCAACTCATCCAGCAAGTATCAAAAGCAACAATAGCACAGCACAGAAGCCACTTGAACTCCTTAGAAAAAAAGTATGGATAGATATAATATACCTATTTGTTTTGACGAAGAAAGAACCAGCATCAGTGTCATAACGATTTGCAAGATTTATACAACCACCACCAATAGAACTAATCCTTGTAATCTGCGTTGCCTTTCCTTCCATTAAAATCCATTCACGGATTGGATCATTACTCATTGCAACAGCTGGTAACAACGCATAATCCATAAATTTACAATAAGAAGTAATAGCATGAAGAAATAAATAGACCAAGTGAAGTCCTTGCAGCAGAAACTTGTACTGTAAATTGGCTCAAGTATAGCACAATTAATAATAAACACAAGTTGCAAGCACTCATCCGGTACCCATGAAAGAATCATGCATAATCTCTTAAAACACTTTTAATTGGCTCAATAACAGAAAGGAAGATTAGATGCATATAAATAAAATAATTAGAAAAGTAAACAATTGTCAAATCCATGGCGGGTACTCCATTATATCTAAAGGAAGAATGCCAACATTACAACTCACTTAATCTCGTTGACATAGCAGAATCTTATTCAACCCAAAAGAAGCACATGAAGTAAACAATATAATTTGTGACTAAGAAAGTTGAAAACTTTAAACCCAAGAAATTAAAAATGAACAAAGAAATAAAAATTAAGAGCTAATTGCATAAATGATACTAATTTTTATCACTTTTGTTATAAATTAGTACTAAATCTTTTAATTGTTATAAATTGGTACTAAATATTTTCATTTAGTTATAAATTAGTAACAAACCTTTCAATAATATTATAATTTTTACCAAAATCAAAATTCTAGTAAAAAAAAAGTTAACGTGTTGTATTGACCACTTATATGCTGACATATCAATTTTTTTTTATTACAATTTTGACTTATATCAAATTGTAATATTTTTAAAAGGTGTGGTAACAATTTATAACAATTAAAAGATTTAGTACCACCGGTTGCACCATTATTCCGAAAAATAAAACTAGATAACAGTGAATATATGCAGCAAGGTAACTCAAATTGAGTAAAACTAGTACGCTCCTTATACGAATGAGCAAATACTAATGCCAACACTCTCAAAGACCATAACTTTGGTCCTCCCCAATTTCTGATTCATAATTCAAATCCAATATAAAGAGCAATTTTTTTTTCATTTTTTGCTTGTTTACTCACCGGTAAATGGTTTGCCTCTGGCGAAGCGAAGTCGGGGAAGATGATGCAGAGAAGGAAAACACGAACTGAAAGAGAGAATCCCCACGTGTGCCACCAACATTATCTCTCCCCGCCTTTTCTTTTCTCGCCACCGTCCTGGTGTCGAGGTTTTATTGGCTGTGTTTCATAAAAGACAGTCTTGCGTCGATGACGATAAATCTACTGAGTTGAGGTTTCCAGCTTGTTTGGTGACAGATTTTTAGATATCCAATATCAGGTAAAACAATGCTTGCACCAACTAAAATTTATCCTAAATGAGCGTAAGCACCGTTCGAATGAGACTCCTATGAAGATACAAACGACAACGTTTAATCCTGATAAAGTGAGTATATTTGCAGCATATTCAGCACGTGATAAAGATACAAATTTTTCTCTCAAGAGTCAGCTTGCCGTTGAAAGAGAAATTATTCGGTGATCCAATCGACAAGTCGCAAATGGCAGATCCATCTCTACACCATG
Organism: Balakata baccata; assembly: GCA_949630135.1. Lineage (NCBI taxonomy): Eukaryota > Viridiplantae > Streptophyta > Magnoliopsida > Malpighiales > Euphorbiaceae > Balakata > Balakata baccata. The sequence goes on from CATIWF010063691.1 coordinate 26,389, forward strand.
AGACTCAACCCATCAAACAAATCGCCGTAGACTATACCCCAGAGGCCTGCACCCACTGTCCTGTCTCCAACTCCATCACTCTCACCTATGACCACCGCGGCGGAGCCCGGTGGCGCAGCACCACACGCTTCCTCTATGGCACATTTAGCTCCAGAATCAAATGCCCAGAAGGCAATACCAGTGGCCTTAACTTCAATATCTATCTTTCCTCTCTAGAAGGTGACAAATCCCAAGACGAGATCGACTTCGAGTTTCTAGGCAAGGACAAGACCATTGTCCAAACCAACTACTACACTACAGGTTACAACTCGCAAGTCTTCAACTTTTACATTTTTATCCTTATTTACTTAAATTTTATGTGTGATTTTGATTATTTATTCTATGATGGATAGGAATGGGATCTCGATACATTTACCCATAATGTTCTTAATCTAATATACTTGAGCGAATTTGCAATCTTGATCGTTCATTATATAATGTTTTAGTAGATTTTAAATGAAGTTAGTGATTGTTAAGGGCCTGTACTCGGCCTCTGCCACGACGAGGAATGGTTCTGTCGTGAAGAAGATCTCAAGGAGGTGGGAAATACTGCTTTTTACTGTAACTGATTTGGTGGAAAATTCAATGATCATTTCATTGATCTTCCTTTTCTTTAAATACAATGGAAATTACAACCACTCAGAGCATAACTGGTGGCACACTTACTAAGAAAAAGGAAAACATGCAGAACATGCAAATGTGACCAATAACTACTAGCATAGTGGCAACTTGAAACGGTTAACGGCTAGAAAATAGGAAAGCGGGTGTTAAACAATAAAACTAAATGAAAACATTAAAATAAATAATAATTCCTTCAAGACCAATGTAGTTAAAAACGATATACCGTCATATAGCCTTAAAGTGTAAAGTGCAAAAAAAATATTTGCCTGAATGAAGCAAAGCGGTAAAATTCTAATGCAACTTATTAGTAATGCAATATACTAAAAAATATAAATCATAAATATTAGCAAACACATTCAAGTAACAATTAAAACTTGTGAAAAATCAAGTCACATTATCAAAGAACTCTATGATCTTCAAAAGATAAAAAGAAAATCTATGTAATTATGTAGAAATCTAGTATTTAAAGCTAATGATAGAAAATTAATAATTTGCTGTAACACACTTACAACTGCCTATTTTTATCTATTAAAATAAAAACCCTAACATATCCTTTAAAAGAAGTGCATCTAAATTATATATGAAGCAATGAGCCTATTTTGCGCTTCGCTTGAGTGCTTACTGTTCAAGACAGATTGGGCACGTAACAGTGATGCTTCAGTTCCTCAAAAGATATGACTTTTTGAGATAGCATTCGAAAATTGAAAGCATTGAAGGACAAAAATTATGTCTTTACTATGATAATTTTAAGATTAAAAAAAAATTGACTGTTTATTTATATACAGGGACTGGGAACAGGGAACAAATTCATGATCTTGGATTTGATTGCTCTGATGGGTTTCACGAGTATGCGATCAAGTGGAGTCCAAATTCGATAGAGTGGTTGGTTGATGGGAACGTGGTGAGGAAACAGGAGAGAAAGGATGGTGAGGTTTTCCCTGAGAAATCCATGTTCTTGTATGCTTCAGTTTGGGATGCAAGCTACATTGATGAGGGCAGGTGGACTGGGCCTTATGTGGGATGTGATGCTCCCTATGTTTGCCTGTATGAAGACATTCAAGTGCCCGTTGGGACTGCGGTGGATTGCTCCTCAGATTCTTGATCTTGGGAATCTGCTATTTGCCTTCTTGGGGAGTGTTTATGTGCCAGATATGTCTCAAGTGGGTGTTGGTAATTTTCCATTTTCTGATCGTCTGAGTGTTTGTTCAAATGTTTAATGATACGTACTACTCAAACTGACGTTTATTTGTATGATGCAAAATGTCTGGCCTTTTTTCTGTATGTTTGGCGTTGTGTTTCTATGTGATTCTTGAATGCAACCAAAAGAAGTTGCATTAAGACATTGACTAGTGTTATATATATTTCTGTTAGTTGGTTATATTTTGATGTATATCTCTGTTAAGATTTAAAGGTGACAATGTTTTAATTTCTTGGTTTGGTGAGTAAAATATCCAACTCTAACCATTTGTGTCTCAACAAGTTTTCTGTTGCTTGTGATTCATCCCCTTGTTCTCAGGATGGATAGAACAGTTGGATTAGTTGACTTTTTACTTCTCTATAGAGAGAATTGTCTATGATTAATGTGTTGCTTATGGCTGGTGAATCAAGTTGAAGATGATCCTAATTTGCCAGAGATTAAATGATCTTTGTCATAATTCCAGACTTGACCCAACACCCTTTTCCCACTTTGGACTTTTGGCCTCCTTAGAACACATAATCGAACGTAAAAGAGTGGCAATCATGATTAGTGGAAAGGTACAATTCTGACTGCAATTAGCTAATTATTTTGCCTCTGTGGCATAATTTAATAAAAAGGATAAAGCTTATACGAAAGAAATTAGCATCTGTTTGTGTACAGCCAACATGTGAAAGATTGCATATAGGCCAAGATGCAATTTTTAGGTAGTATGTAAAGCAAAGATAGAAACTTTGATGTTGAAGATGTTGGTAATATGTCAACATCTGCTATAGAAGGTCAATGACCTTATCTAAACTCCAAAGAAAGAGATTTCAATTTCTTGTTGTACAGCTAAAATCAATTCCACTTCGCACCTATGCATTCTCCTGCTTCCTCTTTTTGGGTTCATAAAAATGATAAATAAATAAAAAATGGGTAGTCTCGAATTATTTTTGTATCCAATCTATAAATAGATAAATAAATAAAAAAGAAAATAAAAAGAAGAAGATTTGGGAAATGTAAAGAGACAAGCTTAAAGAAAAAAGTTGATTTAAAGGTGTTTAGCTCTCTCATCGAAGAATAGGTTTCTTGTCCAAGTTTCCAACATTATTCTTCTTCTAAACTGTCGTACGAATTAGTAAAAATGAAGAAAAACTATAGCAGCAGCCACGACCGGTGTAAGTCTAATTAAACGACGTCGTTTCAACATGTAAATAAGAAGAGTTTTTTTGCTTTTCACCGTAAATAAGAAGAGTTAAAAACAGAAAAAATCGCAATCAGTAGTAAGTGTTACAGAATTATATTCTTTAATTACATATTGTAAATCCTTTGTAGATATTTTAATTAGTGTGATATTTTAATTAGTATAGTTTTTTAATTAGATATAATCTTTGTATATAAATATGTACTTTTATTATCTATAGAGATAAGAAATTATATTCTCATTTATGTGTTTTACATGATATCAGAGCATTAGAAAGTGAGATTTGGATCTGAATTTTTTTTTTTCAAATTTGGGTTATATATCAAATTTATTGGATTTTGAATATGTATCTCATACACAAAATAGCAGCGGAAATTAAAATTTTCAAAACTCACATTATAAGATTCTACTTATGCCATTAAAACTAATTCAATAAAACATAGTTAGAAATTATTATGCCATTAAAACTAATTCAATAAAACATAGTTAGAAATTATAACTTTAATTTCTTGTATCAATTCTCCAAATTTCCTTCTTATTGGATTGTCGCAAACTACAATATTTCAATATAGGATTGTTTCTAATGATAATCCACGTAGAAATGAAGAATGAAACCACTAGGATATGTCTTGAACGCACTTTATATGTTAGCAAAGAGTGGTGTTCCTAGAGAGAAAAACAAGAAAATTATCAAATAATTTTTATGAAGCCTATCAGTATTTTTCTAATAGAAAAATACTATTTATAAGTATTCTTAAACACTCTAGAGTTGGTAAAATTACCAAAAAGGACTTAAGGGGTTAAAATGGCAATTTGGCCATTTCTAATGCGCACAACGCGCGTGCTGGCCCGCTGGCACATGTATTGCCAAACTTGGGCTGGAAACACTACCGCGGGCCCGTGACCCTCCCCGAACAATTTTTTCCGAATTTTTTTCGTAATCCTATCACAATCCAACCCTAAATAATTTCTCATAATTTTGAATTTTATCCAATGTCATTTTACTCATTTTTCACAGTTTCAATGCGTGTGACCCATTAGGTTCCAAGTTATGTTAGCCACTCAAATTAACAATTAATTCGAACAAGTCATAAGCGGTATTTAGCAACACATCATGACCCCAATTGACTAGAAAGTCAGTGGTTTGATTACGAACATTTCTATAGACAACAATATATGCAATTCGTCCTTTCACCATCCTATACCCCACTTAGTTCAGAGCATGGACTATGTGGCTAGACTGACTACATCACACCTAGCCCAAGTGATGTTAGATCTTGTCATTGAGACTCCTTACTCTATTAGACATTTCATTGAAGACCATCTTCAAGATGTTTCTACTCTAGCCAGAGATTCCTAAGTAATGATCCTAACAAAAGGCCGTGGGCATACTCTCCCTCTATCAAGAGAGATGAATCCCCTGTTGGCTACCCAATTACCTTCAAATACCTCAAGCTATATCCAATCACCACCCTATAAGTGGCCTCTACGAGGCAACAAAGAATGGATTCAAATAACAGAATCAGTATCCAATATATCCTTGAGTACCTCAAGTCTAAGGATACTTGCACCATTGCTATGATGAGATTATCTTTAACATTTGAATAGATAATTCATATGACCGTCTCATAGCAGGTCATCCAATGTACTTGACTACTCTTAGCAAGCATCCACATGTTAACTCTGAACATCTCATCCTCACAGCTTATGAAATCTACTGCCTGATCCAATTAAATAGTATAACATGTACTAGTCTATCCAGATCAACAATGTCATGTCTTGTTGATCCTATGACTAGGGATAATTTAGATACTAACATAATTACACATGATATAAATCTCATTATCATGATCTCATCATGATTTTCTTCATATTATATTTCATATCATGAATTTTTATTAATCATTTTAAGATCTATATCAATTCATATGCAAATGAAGACTAATATAATGAAAAATGTCTTTATGAATGTGTATACTAAGTGTATGAGGCAATAGCCATTTTGGCATATCTCTAACAAAATTGACATATTAGGGTTCTAAAATTAGGGCTTTCATTTGAAGCAGTTCATTGTCGTCACCACCCACCTAGAGAGAAAGGTCACCCATTCTAGTCACCCTTGTCGGCCTCATTCTGGTCAGTTCGGTTCTCATTTGTGCTTTATTCCTCAGTTTGGGTTATCTGCTATTGTGTTTGACCTTTGTATGATTCTCGAAAACTGCTGCATTTTCTGATTTTTTTGGTTTAAGTTGATTTTGGATCAGTTTCGTTGATTTAAGTCATTTTAAGTTTTAGGCTATAATTATTTTCTTTGAGTTATGTCGGATAAAAAAGGGGCAGTTGTATCGGATGTGATTCTAGTGATGTCCAAAATTACTAAACACAAGCTCAATGGTTCAAATTACTTAGATTGGAATAAAACTATTCGACTTTATTTGCAGAGTATTGAAAAGGATACTCGTATGACTGAGGATCCACCAAAAGATGAAACAAGGCAAACTTGGCTAAGAAAGGATGCTTGACTATTCTTGCATATTCGAAATTCAATTGATAGTGAGGTAATTGGTATGATTAACTATTGTGAATTTGTTAAAGAATTAATAGATTATCTGGATTTTTTATATTCTAAGGAAAAAGAATATTTCTCGCATTTATGAGGTCTACCAAACATTTTACTATGCAGAGAAATAAGATAAGTCTCTTACTAGTTATTTCATGGATTTTAAGAAAATCTATAAGGAGCTTAATATGTTGCTTCCATTTAGTTCTGATGTGAAAGTTCAGCAGAGTCAAAGAGAGCAGATGGCAGTCTTAAGTTTTCTAACTAGTCTTCCTTCTGAATTTGAGGCTGCCAAATCTCAAATTTTCTCATTGCAAGATGTCTTTAGTAGGGTACTTCGTACTGAAGGTACTTCACCTATGTCATTCAATGGCGCTCTTCTTAGCCAAAATAATAATTATAAGCAATGAAAGTCTCAATTCAAGAATAACAATAAAGAAAGAGGATCTAATAGTTCTAAAAATCGCACACAGGACTCTAGAGAAATTATGTTCTATTATTGTCATAAGTCAGGACATATGAAGCGTGACTATAGGAAGCTTCATAATATAACTCAGAAAACGCAATCGACTCATATTACATCTTCTAATGATTCTTCTAAAAAGTCAATTCTTATCTCTATAGAAGAATTTGTCAAGTATTCTCAATACCAGGAATCATTGAAAGCTTCATCTACTACAATCAGTGCTAATGCTAATTTAGGTAAACCAAATGCATGTCTCATTTGCTCATCCTCTAAATAGGTCATTAATTCTAGTGCCATAAATTATATGAAAGGTAACTCTGGTCTTTTTTCTACATTTCAATCTTATATATCCACCTCTAATATTACTTTAGCAGATTGGTCATCATCTTCTGTTCATGGGTTTAGTTCATTTACCCTAATCCCTTTGCTTCCCTTATCATTTGTCTTACATTTACCTGACTTATCTTTTAATTTGATCTCTATTAGTCAATTGACTCACAATCTTAACTGTTGCATCACATTCTTTCCTGATTATTGCTTATTTTAGGATCTTACGACGAAAAAGATTATTGATAAAGGATATGAGTTTGGAGGCCACTACATCCTTGACACACAAATACCAAAATCTAATACATGTTCTAGTGTTACATCTCCTTTTGAGATGCATTGTAGATTGGGCCATCCTTCTTTTCCTTTACTTAAGAAGCTTTGTCCATAATTTAGTAAAGTGTCTTCATTAGATTATGAGTCATATCAGTTTGTTAAATACCATCATGTTAACTCTAGTCCAAGAGTCAATAAACAAGCCAGTTTTCCTTTTGAGTTGGTTCATTTTGATATTTGGGTTCCTTCTCCAGTCGTGTCTAAACCTGAATTTAAGTATTTTGTTACTTTTGTTAATGATTATTCTTATATAACTTGGTTATATTTAATGAAAACTCATTATGAGCTATTTTTCTCACTTTTATGCTTTTGTTTCTGAGATTAAAAATCAATTTGGTATTTCTATTCATACATTGCGAAGTGATAATACCAAAGAATATTTGTCAGCATCTTTCCAAACTTATATGGTTCAAAATGGCATTTTGCATCAAACTTTTTGTGTTGATACTCCATCTCAAAATGAGGCTACTGAGCGAAAAAATAAACACCTACTTGAGACTGCAAGAGCCTTATTATTTCAAATGAATAAAAGGGCTAATACTACAACTAGTCCAAAGCTTCCATAAAAGTCAAACTAAGCAATAAAGTACCTCGTATTTTTCCCTCCCCCTTGGGTTGTCTTGTGATACCTTTTACAGCTTGGCCTGCAGCAGTACCTTGCCCAACCCCAGGTCCAATAGAAGCAAGCCCAATAGCCAATCTAGCAGTAATAACGGAAGCGGTAGAAATCAATGGATTCATGATAAGTTCCTCGCACCAAAATACAAAATAAATAAATAAATAAAATAAAATAAAGAAATGGCTAATGATACAATCTAGGCCGACGCCGTTTCCACAGCCTGTTTTTTGATCAATGGCATGTCTTCATCTGTTCTTCATGGTGAGACTCCTTACAATATTCTTTTTCCCAACAAGTCATTATTTTCTATTAAACCTAGGATATTTGGTTGTACTTGCTTTGTTCAGGATGTTCGTCCATATGTAACTAAATTAGATCTCAAATCTTTTAAATGTATTTTTCTTAGCTACTCTCGACTGCATAGGGGATATCAGTACTTTTGTTCTAGTCTTAGTAAGTATCTTGTCTTAGTTGACGTTTCTTTCTTGGAAGACAAACTATATTTTTCTTCTTCCAGTCCTGAATGTCCTTGGGAAGAACGATGATTTGTTAATCTATACTATCACATCCTCTAGTCTTGTCTCTGAACCGGCTCCTACCAAACCTCCCATTGTTCAAGTGTACTCCTAACTTATGTATTGCACCAGCTCCTTCATCATCAGATCTTGTTTCGAGTGATGATCTTTTCATTGCCTTACGTAAAGATAAGCGTCAATGTATTTATTTTATTTCTACTTTTGTTTTTTATAACCATTTGTCTTCTACTACTTGTTCCTTTGTTACTTCTCTTGGTTCCATCTCTATTTTGAAAAATGTTCATGAGGTATTAGCTCATCCTATATGGCATAATGCAATGTTAGAGGAAATGAATGTTTTAGATGACAATAGTACTTGGAACTTGGTCGATTTACCTCCAGAGAAATAAGCTATTGGATGCAAATGAGTTTTTACGCTTAAGGTAAATCTTGATAGGTCAGTTACTCATCTGAAAGCTCGTATCATTACCAAAGGATATGCTCAAATCTATGAGATTGATTATTCTGACACTTTTTCTCATGTTGCTAAATTGACATCTGTCAGGTTGTTTATTTCTATGGCAGCTACTAATCATTGGCCCTTGCATCAGCTTGATATCAAAAATGCTTTTCTTCGTAGTGATCTTCAGGGGGAAGTTTATATGGCGCAACCTCCGAGGTTTATTGCTCAGGGGGAGTATGGAAAAGCTTGTCATCTTCGTAAATCTCTGTATAATTTGAAACAGAGTCCACGAGCTTAGTTTAGTAAATTTAGTCAGAATGTTGAGAAGTTTGGTATGATGAAGAGCAAATCAGACCACTGTGTTTTCTATAGACAATTTGAAGCTGACATTATTCCTTTGGTCGTGTATGTTGATGATATTATCATTACTGGGAGTCATATTGCAGGAATCTCATCTCTTAAGTCTTTTCTTCAGACTCAATTTCACACAAAAGACTTAGAGATGTCGAAATACTTCTTGGGTATTGAAGTCATAAGGATTAAGAGAGGTAGTTTTCTCTCTTAGAGAAAGTATGTGCTTGATTTGGTATCTGAGACAAGGAAATTAGGAATAAAACCTTATAGTGCCCCGATGATTTCTAATATGCAACTTACAAAAGATGGTGAATTGTTTAAAAATCCAGAGATATACAGAAGATTAGTTGGAAAATTGAATTATCTTACAATGACTCGTCTAGACATCGCATACTCTGTCAGTGTTGTGAATCAGTTTATGTCATCACCAATAATTTACCATTGGATAGCCTTAGAACAAATTTTGTGTTATCTAAAAGGAGCACCTGGACGTGGAATCTTGTATACAAATAATGGTCACGTTCATATTGAGTGTTTCAGATATGTAGATTGGGCAAGTTCAAAGGTGGATAGAACATCCACATTAGGATATTATGTGTTTGTCGAAGGGAATTTGATCTCATGGAAAAGTAAAAAGCAAAACGTTATGTCACGATCAAATGCAGAGTCAGAATATAGAGTTATGGTATAATCTGTCTGTGAAATTGTATGGATATATCAACTCTTAACGGAAGTAGGTCTTAAGACTTCAGTCCCAACAAAACTATGGTGTGATAACTAAGCTGCTCTTCACATTGCATCTAACCCTGTATTTCATGAACAAACTAAGCACATTGAAATTGACTATCATTTCACCCGAGAGAAAATATAGCAGAGTTTAATTTCCACAGGTTATATAAAGATTGGAGAATAACTATGATATATTTTCACGAAGGCTCTAAATGGGGTTCGGATTAATTATCTTTGTAACAAACTGGACATAATCAATATTTATGCTCCAGCTTGAGAGAAAGTGTTACATATTTATATTTCTTAATTGCATATTGTAAATTCCTTAATTAGTGTTATAGATACTCTAATTAATGTAATATCATAATTAGTATAGTTTTTTAATTAAATATAATATTTATATATAAATATGTAATTCCATTATTGGTAGGGATAAAAACTATATTTGTGTTTTACAGTTTTTTAATCCAAAATAACTAAAATTTGAGATGCGAAGTAGAAGTGCAGCAGAGATTCCCTGCATTTTGTTTTTTTTAATAGAAAAAACTAACCGGACATGACTCACGCAAGAATCTTCTTTTTTTTTGTACAAGCAAGAATCTTTTTCTTTAGGCACATCCACTGCTTCTTACCGTTGAAGCCTTTTTGCTGGCCAAAACTGACTAACTGCCTCAATCACATCCGTCCGATACAGATATAAATGTATTTCTTTAATTTTGCTGGGTCCCACTATATGTGGGCCCCACTCTTCCAGTGAAATTCCAAAGATCATGAAAACGAACTGTCTTCTTCTTCTCTCTACAACTCCTCTCATCCCCACCATCCATTCAATGGCCCCTTTCCCCTTGATTTAATTTTGAGTCCACCCAAAGCGATTAGGATTCCTTGTGGTTCTTTTTTGGTGATTCCGTTTTTTTCATCTTGGCATTCAACTATTGCACAATGGCAACTTCTTGAATCATCCCTGATCTGGGTGTTTTATTATCCCCCAAGTTTCTATCTTTATTGTTTCTCAGCTTGGGGGTCTTGTAAATTTTTCCTTCTTTTATCTTCTTCTTCTTCAAAAACTTGGGGGTATTTTTCTTCTCTTTGATTTGCAGCTTGTATTTGGGAATTTGTTGATTTTTGATAGTTGGCAGATGTTTGGTTCAAGCATGAATATGATCACTACAGTAATTGGATTTGGGATGAGTGCCACTTTCATAGTGTTTGTCTGCACAAGAATAATCTGCAGCAGGCTTCGAACATCCCAATCCAGACAAATGTTTGAGATTGAATCCAGGATTGACCTTGAACAGGTATATTATATTCGATTATCTGCTTATCTGGATTACCGTATTGGCTATTAGTGCATCAAAGGCGTGCAAATATAGATGTTTATTGTCTTTGACATGTTTCTGCTTGCTGATTTTACTGAATGAATCCTGTGATTTTAGACGACCAACTTTCCTTTGTATAGTCTTTGATTCTTGAATTGCACTATGTCTTGTTCGCATGGAACTGGGGTTGGAAGGCCTTGAGGATAATTAGTAATTACAGCTTATAAGAGGCTTGGTTAATTATGCTTTGATACGCAGCTGTTGTCATTTGTTCGCTCAATTTTGGCTTCGAATTGATAGCTTGGATGGGTAGGAGGAAAATTTTGAGAGGATTGATGTCAAGTTGAGGAATATTCTTTGATTTGTGGTGACTAATATGATGTAAGAAAACCAATTTTAAGATGGGTATTGCCTTAGGGAACCTCATATATGCTTCCACTCTGCTAGCATGCTATTGTAACTAGGAATGCTAATTTAGCCCTTGTGAAATTGGCTATTAACATATTGCTTCTTTACTTATTATATTGTTTTTATGAGAAAATTTGATTTCTCTTTTGGGATTTTTCTCAACTTTTATTCTTATCTGGCAGCCAGAACATCGGATTGATGGTATTGAACCAGTGTTGGTTGCTGCTATTCCCACTATGAAGTTCAGCCGGGCAGCATTTAGTTCTGTGGAAGATGCACAGTATGTTTGGTCCCCTATAATGTAGAAATCATTTTTGAGGAACTACATTTTTATGTGCTTGAACATACACATAGTTTTCTCTGTATTTCCTGTTACAACAATGGTCCTTAAAATAGGCGTGCAACTAATTCTTTACCCAAGGATTTCCACATTGATCTTGTAAAACAATTTGAACCATCAGCTGCTTTTTCAAGATTATGTGTCCATTAACCTGCATTCCTCTTTCTTCCCTGTTGGAGTGAAGTCATTAGCAGTTATTGTCGTAATTTATTTGCCTTTATTCTTACATATGAAGAAAGCAATAAATCCTTAAACTGCTGCTTTAATATACTGATTGTTACTTTAGGTATTGAACATGGGTGAGACTGAGAATTTTCATTGTCAACAGGTGCTCCATATGCTTAGGAGAATACCAGGAAAAGGAAGTATTGCGAATCATGCCCAAATGCGGTCACAACTTCCATCTGTCTTGCATCGATGTATGGCTAAGAAAGCAATCTACATGTCCAGTGTGTCGATTCCCAGTACAAGACTCTTTGGAAGCAAAACACATAAGACAAGCAACAGTGAGTGCCGTCCAGACTGTTGATAGTCCTGAGACCTCAACAGAACATTCTCGTCAGTGGCTACTACCAGGTCCGCAGCGTTCAGTGGGGAACGCTAGCAACCAAGGACATCTGAACACTGTTTCTGGGAACATAGAACGTGCTTTAGAAGAACCAGAAACGAGGCATTAGTAAAGAAATTAGTGCAGTGGAGACAGGCAATATATCCATTTTGATTCTTGTGAGCAGTCAGTCTCGGTTATCCTTCATGCCAGCTCTTACACTTGTAAGAGGCATTCAATTTGTTTGCTGGGGCAAGCGCATACAACTAGAGATTTTGCATAGACTTGCACATAAAATTACTCCATTCCTTTGTAGCAAGATAATCTTAATTTGTTGTGGTGGAACTGTAACAGGCCTGAAATCTTCTTTAAAAAGGAAAAAGTAAAAGCGTGAACCATCTTTGGCAATTGGCAGTTTCATCTATATACTTGACTGTATATGAGCATGTAGGACTTAGCAACTTTAATTTGTTTTTGCCTTGATTGTACACAAGGCAGCCAACTCGTTGCAAAATCCAAGTACTACCATCTCAATCTCAATGTACTTGCCATTGGCTGACTTCTACCCGGTGCAATATGCTGGCAATATCCAACACATAGTGGCCCATTTTGGCAGGCACTAATGGAGAATGAGCTTTTGAAATTTTCAATTTTCAAATTTTTCAAGATAATTAAAAAAAAATCAATATTTCACTTATTCTTCAATTAGATCATGAAACTAAAATTTTTTATAATTAGACATGTAACGTTACTTTTCATTACCTGAGATTTGATATATTGTATTAGTACTTTTTGATATTCAAAAATTATACAATTGATATCTGTTTTATTTTATTTATATTAAATTATGTAGTTATTCTTGTTAAATTTTAAGATATTTATCGTTAGTCAAAGAAAATATTTTATTTCAATATAATAAGTTAAACCTCAATAGCTAAATAGTACTTTCTATTTGTCATTTTCCCACAATCTTATATATTTATAACAGAAAATCAAATAAAAGAATATATTAGTAGAATACGATAAAATAGAAAGTGTTGATTGAATAAATTTTGAATCTCAAATGGCACTAAAATAATTGATCAAATCTCAAAAGGAAAATAGTAATTTTCTCAAGAACCTTGTGGGCAATATCCTAATTTCTATGTACAACTTACTTAATTCTTCACTAGATATCATGCTATCTCATAGACCACAATTGAAAACAATTAAGCATGACACAAATAAAAGGCTAAGGAGTAAAACACTTGTGAATTCTCGAAATCACCAACTCATTTGTCTAAATTCTAATTCATTTAAGATGTGCGCATCAAAATTTTATGCTTTTTAAATTCTAATACGAAACCCTTATTCTTTGGAAGTAATTTATGTGTTGTTTTATGATTGGACGTATGGAACCAAGTTGATGTGGAAAAACCAAATAATTTACAGATAGAAAAGTATTTTCTGATCAACAATCATATGTAGAGTTGAAGATTGATTCAAACTGCAATAAATAATTAAATATATATGATTGATTATACACCACCCACTTGTATACTTATAATAATCCAATTCAAGATAGTGACAAAGTCATTATGATTCGGTTGATTTCATCGAACCACACCAAGAAATACATCAAAGTTAAGGACCCTAAACAGGGGAACATGCTGCCACTGTTTTATTGGGCATTATTAGATTATTTTCAATTGTAGTGTATTGGTATCAAACTTTATTTTTGTATATATATCAAGAAGAAAAAAAAAATCAAGATTCAAACTTATAACTTTGATTGATATGTATTTGAGTGTTAGAATATATTTGCCTAATATAACTTAACACTATCTTCCAACTAATTAAAATTAGATACAATTATTAATTTATATTAAGATCATATAATTGTACAAAAAATGATAATAATTTGTTATATAAATCTATGTATGAAGTAAAGTTAATCATAAAAATTGTTAAGGGCATAGGATTCCCAACCTTAATATTAATTAATTGTATATTAAGGTTTATAAGATAAGCACTGCCAATATGCCTAGGCAAATGCAAGCACTAGAAAATTTGGGGATGAAAGACGTGTCATTCCGCACGTGTCTTGTAGGAAAACCCCAAGCACTTATGTACAAACTTCAGGCTTCCACACCTAGAGGAATGGAAGTTAAGGGAATCTGATTAATCAAGGCAATAAATTAAAGCCACTTAGGTAGATGACTTTTGTCCTAATCCAAAGGGCCACCCCTCGTTTGATATATATATCAAGGCAAAATTTCAACATATTTATATATGTAGTCTAACCACAAAAATAGATGAATTGAGATAGGCTTAATTACCGTCAGATTAAACTTGATCAATGAAAAAAATAGCCGTTAGATCATAGCCCTTTAATTCAAAGGCAAGAGCATACACAAAGTTTGATTGAGATATTCTATAACTACTAATTAGTAATATAAATTTGCATTCCAAAATTTAATGATGTTTTATGTTCAGAACTTATAAAAATCCCATCTCATTATTCTCATTTTTAATGGGTAGAAAGTTGGAATTTGGTTGAAGGTGAAGGAAAATAGAGACAGAAGAAAAGACACGTTAATTGAATAGGAGAATTTGGAGCCCGCAAATCATTCTATCTCCAATGGGTAAAACACAAGACTAAGTTCCTCGCCACAGTTTTAAAATTAAGGATCCTATCCAACGTTCCAAATCACTTATTCATTTGTAAGCCGACAAACTTGTCCGCCTTTTTTCTGTCCTCTTCTCTCCGTTCCTTTCCCACCCTCAAGCCGTTTAGTTTTAATTAATGGCTTCCTTTTTATCAACATCATATATATATATATATATATATATATATATATATATATATATATATATATATATATATATTATATATATATAAGATAATAATTGCAAACCCATTTCATCATAACTTTCCAATTTATTATTTTCAATTCAGTTCTCATAGCTTACGTTAAAAAATTTTTATTTTTCAAATTTATATATTAAAAAAATATTTTAAACTCATTTTATAAAAATAAAATTACGTATGAACATTTTTTTTTAATTTAAATCAATTCTATTCATAAATTGATTCAATAGTACGTATATCTTGTAATGGTATAAAAAAATCAATTCTTATTTTATAAAATATCAAATCTCAGATTGCTATATATGAAACATAATTTATAAATCAATTTTATTAAAGACAAAAATTAGTTAAAGTTAAATTTTTACCCATATATATAATCTAGCAGTAAGTGCATTTCTCTAACTTGAGTTAGATTTCAAATTCAAGTTTTTCCAAAACTTTTTTTATATGAATATGTTGAGTTTCATATGGAATTGAATAACAAAGCCAAGGAGCAATTAATTAATTAATTAAGCAAATATGGAAGATAATTAATTAAGTTAATGAGCTAACAAACAAAGAAAATAATTGAGATAGGTATGCAGTAACACTCATCCACTAGTTGGAGTATCAGCTTATATATAACGGCGCTAACCCTAGAATTTAGCAATCTATTATAACATGCAAACATAATTCCCTTCAGTCCAAATCTGAATTTTACAAAATCCAATCAAAGTACCAATAAAAACTTAGCTAGCTAGGTTGATAATAATGGCAGGAGGATCCGAAATGCTCAAGAACTCCGATGCCACAACAACGCCAAAAAGTAAAACAACCAACAATATTGCGCAGCCAACCACCAAATGTTCAGCTCGAAGATTTGTTGGAGTGAGGCAAAGGCCCTCAGGAAGATGGGTCGCAGAGATAAAAGACTCATCACAACGTGTAAGACTATGGCTTGGCACATATGATACCCCAGAAGAAGCAGCTCGAGCCTACGATGAAGCTGCTCGCGCCCTCCGTGGTGAGAATGCTCGTACCAACTTTGCTTCTGTTAACCCTGACTCTTCTACCCATCATCATCATCAATCCGGTTCATCTCCTCGTAATGGTGGGTTATTGCCGGAATCCGATGGCCGGCACAGTCTTAGCTTCTCTTCGTTAAAGGCTAAATTGAGCAAGAATTTACAGAGTATCATGACTAGAACAACAGAGAGTAAGTCCTCAAAGAATAGGGTGAGCGATCACTTCACTTTTGCTAGTATATTCCATTTTAGAGGCCAACAATACCAAAAGCCAATGGATATCAAGAACATTGAGAAAGTGGTGCAACCCAGCATCATTGTGCCTCCTCATGTGGCTGATCATGAACCTAATTCTTCTTGGGAAACTTCCAGTGTTTCAGATTGTAGTAATGAATGGATCGGATTTCGGCAACATGGGCTCTACTCGGATGGATCGGATATCGGAGAAGTTAGTACTGTTAATGATCAAATGATGGGTTGGATTGATAGCCCGGAGATCAGTGGCTGTAGCAGTGAAATAGGCTCAAGGAGCAAGAGGTTCAAGGTTTCCTCTTCTGTGATGGTTCCTCCGACTTTTAGCGAGTCTCCATCTAATTTATGTGGATCTCCATATCATGGTGAGAACTGAAGCGTACGGACAATAATATCAGCTAATTACAATTAAGATGACGAAGTTGTTTTAATTAATTTTTAAGCATCATGTACAGTTAAAGCAAAGATATTACTAGACATATTCAACTTTGGAACATGATGATTCGATAATCAATGGCTAAAGCCATTATAGGCCTGCTTCTACATGGCAGCATAAACCTTTGCTGCTTGCCCATGTTACTTTTGCTTTCATGAAAATCAGTAGACCATCTATTTTCCTTTTTCTTTTTCTTTTTCTTTTTTTTTTTTTTTGGGTACAAAGACCATCCATTTTCTTTTAATTCAGAACACTCCACTTTTATTCCAAATCATCACAACAACATATGAAGTGGATAAAAAAAAATTAATGTCAAATTAGTTTCAGGTAAAAAATTTTCTAATGGATTAATTTTTATAACAAGTTTATGTAATTCATTTTTACAAACTAAAATTTAAAGGTTAAATAATTATTACACATCAAAATTTAATTAGAAACGTCCATCTTAATCATGGTTAATTAGTTTATGGTAATAAATCCAAGTTTGGTGCTTCCTCAACCTCAAATTTATATTATTAAATGTATTGAGTAAATTTTGACCGGACATGTTTTTTTTTATTATTATTAATATAAAATCTTCCATGAAGGGGAAATCCACCGTTACAAGCAATATTGTTTTTGAAATAATTTGATTAGCCTGCAGTAAACTTCTTAACTTATGCAAAAGTGTTAATTACAATTAATATTAAAGTTCTTGATTTATTAGAAATCATTTATTGCATTACAAGTTAATTAATTAGGACTCGTAACCATAATAATTTTCAATTTATCCATATTTCATAATTTTGTTAATAATTATATTTTATATTATTTTGTATCTTGATTTGGAACTTGTGTCAGTCATTGACACACTCAAAATTTCCGCTCACCTCAGTCTAATAAACTTTTTTTTTTTAACATGTCATTTCTACAAAATGATAACTACTTTATATATATATGCATACAAGTACGGTTAAATATGATTAATTTTATTCATAGTTTTATACATTTTGTTTCATAATTTTATGGCTTAATATTTTTCAATTTTTATTAGATTTTCCTTTAAATTGGTTTTTGATAGTGAAATTTTAAAAATATAACAATTTATTATCCGTATTGACTTGACAGTTAGAATCTAATTTGAGAGCCAAAATGGTTTGCTGATTTTAAATTTACAACCAATAAAATATTTACACATGAACTCTATCTTTCCTTCTTTTTAAAAGAGTGTTTGAAATTGCTGTATAGTATTTTTTTTAAATATATATTTTTTTTAAAAATATCTATTTACCTATTTTTACCAAAAATAATTTTATAATTTAAAATAAAAATAAATTTTTTACAAAAAAAGTGCTTTTTCTAAAGACAGCGGAAACAGGGCCTAATTTTTCCAAGAGTGAAATTTTTGCCTAATTTTAGAGCCGAAATTGTCCATGATGAGCCTGATTCATTCTACTTGTTTGAGCTTACTTAGGCATTTCAAAAACCAAGATCAATGTTATAAAAATCGGTCCGGTTAATGAATCGAAAAAGCCAGTAAATCATAGATTTAAGGTCGAACGGAGATCGAATCGGTCTATTTAGTATTTCCATAAAATATAATATGTCTCATATATAATAACATATAATATATTTTATATATAATAAAAATAGAGAATAAGTTGCTGGAGATATTTTCTAGTATACAAAAATAATATAACATGTCCAATATTTTTTTTTTTTTTTAAAATCATATTTTATATATTTATATAACTAAACATTTAATTAATTATTAAATGTAAAGGAAATTTATAACTTAAAAATACAATCAGCCAAAATTTTCAAATTAGAAAAGAAAAGTAATATAAAAAAGAAGTAAAAAAAATATAAAAATTAGTAAATAATCTCACATAAAAAAATAAAAATGAAGATAAAATATCATTTTATAAATAAGGGTGAGTTAATTGTTTAAAAATATATTTATTTTAACCAATTTAATTAGTTTATAGTTAAGACATCTAGTTTTGTGGTCAATATTTTGATTAAATCGGTTGAATTTACTATATTTGATCAAATTTAATAATTAAAATTTTTACAAAAAATTAAAAAAGGTCCAAAAAAACAAATCAAAACAGGCCTGTTCCTGGTTTTCTGGTCCGAATCGCCAATTTTTCTACAGAATTATTTTTCCTCTAATTTAAAAGTAAAAACCGTTCATCCTGTAGGCCGGTTTTCAATCATGACCGAGATATCCTCTCTGTGCGTGAAGAAATAAAGTCCCCTGCATATATATGATAGGTCAGCGCCATATCAGATTATAGTGTCGCTATCTGACTTTTTTTTTCAACGGCGGAAAACGAAATCTAAAAGGTTAATGGGTAATCAGATAAAAATTGAAAAATACATGAGGTAATGGGTTAAGCCTAGTTTTATTTATAAATTTAATGGCAAAAATTTCTTTTGATAAGAACTATATATATTTTTTTTTTCTGACCATTTCCCGATTGACACGTTCCTGATCGTGGGAACAGATCGGTTTGTCGAGAAGACTAAAGCCCATTTGCATTAACTTCCAAGTAACAAAACGTTAGAAAAACAAATGAACACTCAAGGCTAAATTGAAGTTTGTTTGACGATGTAGAACATTTTTCTCAAGGAAATATTGTTTCTACTATATTGCTATTTGGATTTATAATGATAATAGAATTAAATAGTAATTCTATAAATTCTTCTAAGAACTTGCCAGAGAAATTGTTGTTAAGTGTGCAGTTTGAATGCTTGAATAGAATGACAGGGAAGAAAATTAATTACTTGATTAAGATGTAAAATTAACATCCTTTTATATCATGATTAGCTATTTATAATTGATTTTAAAATGTTTGGCTACTCAATAGTTAAAATAAATTTTTTAACAAACAAAAATTTATTATTATAATAAATTAATATAAGTATATATAAATAAATGAAAAAATATTATACACATTAATTGTTTTTTTTTTCTGGAGAAACTAAGCTTTTAATTGTTAAACCAGTAGAAGCAAAATGAAAA
Organism: Balakata baccata; assembly: GCA_949630135.1. Taxonomy (NCBI): domain Eukaryota; kingdom Viridiplantae; phylum Streptophyta; class Magnoliopsida; order Malpighiales; family Euphorbiaceae; genus Balakata; species Balakata baccata. Next base: position 45,963 of record CATIWF010063691.1, read on the forward strand.
AATTCAACAAAACGAAAATAATTAATTAGCTAAAAACATAAGATGCTCAAAAAGAATTATGCCTTTATTGTCAAAAAAAAAAAAAAAAAAGAATACTCAACTTATTAGGAATATTGCTTATTAAATTTAAAAAAAGTAGATTGCACAAACAGTATGCATAGAAAAAATATCGTTCTTTTTAGATATTTCAAAAGTAAAATCTTTAATAGTAATTAAAAAAAATTTATATATTCTTCTTCACAGTGTATTAAAAAGATGGTGAACCGGATTCTCATAACTTTATAACTTAATTAATACTTTGATCCATCTTTATTTGTTCTTGTCGGTGGGCGTACAAAAGGACAAATTTGTCATCTTAGCCCAATTCTAAAGCTTCGTAAATTGTAATCATCCTATGTTGTCGTTAACACTCTTTTTACTATGGGAGGGAAAAAAAGAAAGGTAAAATAATTTTTTTATATATATATATTTAGATTGAGGTAAAATAAAAATATGATTTCATGTTGAATAGTGAAATTTTCATCCCAATCTCCTATGTTTTCTCTCCAAAGGAAAGAAAGGAAAATAACCTTCAATATTTTCTCTTTTTTTTTTTTTTTCCAAACAACGCAAAATGAAAAGCATCCATTATTTTTCTTTCATATTTTTCTCTATCCGGGCTAAATGTTCAATTTAGGGGACAGAAAGGGCAAAAGAAAATAAAACTTGGAGTAATTTAATTTAGGAAAATTTGCTATTTACTCTATATAATTTAATATAATATACTAATATTTTTCTAGAATTTAAAAAATATACGATTTGTCTCATATAATTTGATATAATACATTAATACCTTTAAAATTTTAAAAATAATATAATACACTAGTAAAAATGAATATTTCTTTTAGTAAATTAAATTTACAAAAAGATAAAAATGTAATATGTCAAAATTTCAAAAAATAAAATATATAATTTCCAAATATTAAAAAAATAATAATATATTTAAACAGTATATTTTTCAAATATATATAGGAAATGTACTGGTCTAGTCAAATTTAAGTCTGTTAACAGCCCATCACACACATCCACAACTTCAGACGGTGAACCAGCATGCACTATAACCCGTCTCTGCTTCGTACTTAGATCAATTTAGCCACCTCCGCTCCTCGGTAAAGTTCGAAAAGCACATTCAAATTTCACCTAATCACAACGGTCTAATCTTCTGTCTGCCCACAATTGTAGCCGTCAGATCATACATAGCGTTCGATATGTAAGCATCTGTGAAAACATGAGACGCCTCTCTCTCAAATCACAGCAGTGTTTAAAGATAATGCATTTTTCTTCCACCCCCACAGTTTACAGAACCTAAGCAGACAGGGATCCAGCCTCTGACACATTTCTTTCTAATTTCTAAGCGAGTAGAGGAGAGAGAAAATTTGTAGAGAGAAACAGAGATAGAGTATTCGAAGAAAGGTTTGATTTTTGAATGCGATTCTGGTTGTCGTTTACGACATTATGCTTTGGGTCTGATTAGCGTGTCAAAACTCGAATTTTTTATTCAGGTTTTCAAATTTCACATGCTGGGTCCTCCCCTTTTATTTTTATTTTTAAAGGAAATTTCGACCGTTTGGTGTCTGCTTCCCTATATGAGGAAACAAAAAAGGCCTAGGGGGCATTTCTGACTTTTGAAGAGTCTTGCTTGGTCGTTTAGTTCTGAAGTTCAAAAGTTGAGCTGATCACAGATTTTGGAGGTATTACCGCATTCCAGCTTGAAGAGATTGAAGTTTGAAGACAAAGCTTTAATGGGTTGCTGATTCTGGTTACAATTGAAAGAGAAAGAGGAGGTTTCATAGTTTTGAAGATCACGTTATGTTTGGGTTGCTTTCTGGAGAAAAGGACAAATTCTAGTTCCTGAGGGTTAAAGGTTGGTTCTTGACGTGGATTTTGCTTGCTTTTGATGCTCCCTACTCTTAAAAAGGAAGCTTTATTTAAATTTTTTTTGTGCTTGAGCTTTATTTCTTCAATTCTTATCTAGTTTATAGTGATAAATTCGCGTTTTGTGTTTTTTCATTTCTTTCCACTTTATATTTCACTTATAGAAACAGAAGTTATTGCAAAGTGACAGAGACAGAAATTCAGCCTTCAATTTGGTAGTAAGGGCTTTGATCGTTGAGGGAAGTGAAAGCAATTTGAGGAATTTTTTCTTTATCATTTAGTGCATAGGATTGACTTATGATATTGAGTGGGGTTAGTCCATCGATTTCGATTCCATCTTTGATGAATTTAGGTACACTCGATATGTATACAACTGTTGATGGTGACTTCTATCGTCTCTTCAAAGTAAAGTCTCTATTTCTCACTCACTCCACCAGCTACCACTATTTATTAATATAAAAATGGCAACCCAGCTAAGAATCCAGCTTTCTCTCCAAAAATTCTTGACCATAAGATATAACTTCGGATCATCTTACCTATGCCCACAAAGATAAAATCTCGCACCACGGTTGAAAAGTAAAGTTGCAGTCTGGATGTTTAATTTCTTCACTTCCTACTATACCCTTAATCTTGGTGAAGTACTAGTACAACGCGCTAATGCAGGTAAATGTCAAAAGGGTATTTTGGTATTTGTAGTTGTACAAAAATTAGTCCTACATTAATGGGACGGCTGATTTGAGCATCTTAAAGGCAACTTACTTTGCTTTCATGATTGGATCTACAATATTTGGTAGTGTTTAACGTTATTATAAAATTTAATTTTGGTTAGCATTAATGATCACTTGAAAAGGCTATGGTAGTAACTCGTGTGGGCATCTTTAGGGCCTTTGATTTTGTTGGTCGGGTCTTGTTTTCAGTGAAACAAGTTGTGTGTGATCATGAAAGATTCTCGAAGCACTTGATGTCAGCCTATTTGTTTTTAATTTTTGTTTTGTTTATAGTTTATATTTGATGATTGCAACTGCTCCCCTGCCTTTTGAATTTTCTATGCAAATATCATTTTAATCCTCGTTCCTTCTTATCTGGGTCACCACTTTGAGAGTTTGTTTTTCCTTTTTCTTTTCCTGTAATTCAGTCGGTGCAGCTCTGGTTACCAGTCCGATCCATAATATAATTAGAAATCAATCAATCTATCATGGTGGAAGATAGAGGCAAACAAGTTATAGAAGATATTCAATCAGTGGAAGACTGGTTATCACATGCGCAAGAGCTTGTTCCATTAGCACTTGATAAGGCCAGAGACGTTAAGGGGTTTCCTGGTAGATGGAAAATGATCATTTCTAAGTTGGAGCAGATCCCGGCACATCTATCGGATTTGTCAAGCCACCCCTGCTTCTCCAAGAACGCCCTTTGCAAGGAGCAATTGCAGGCTGTGTCAAGGACACTTGATGAAGCAATTGAATTGTCAGATTTGTGTGGGAGTGAGAAATATGAAGGGAAATTAAGGATGCAGAGCGATCTTGATGCTTTGTCTGGGAAATTGGATTTGAATTTGCGAGATTGTGGACTTCTGATCAAGACTGGGGTGCTTGGTGAAGTTACTTTGCCTCTATCTCTGGCTGGTTCATCAACGGAACCCGAGGCTGCAATTCATAGCAATTTAAGAGAACTGTTTGCTCGGCTTCAGATTGGCCACTTGGAGGCCAAGCACAGAGCTCTTGACAGCCTTGTTGAGGTGATGAAAGAAGATGAGAAGACTGTTTTGGCTGTTTTGGGGCGGAGCAATATTGCTGCTTTAGTCCAGTTGTTAACAGCAACATCCCCTCGTATCCGGGAAAAGACTGTCACTGTTATCTGCTCGCTTGCAGAATCAGGGAGTTGTGAGAATTGGCTTGTTTCTGAAGGTGTTTTGCCTCCACTCATTAGGCTTGTCGAGTCGGGTAGCACTGTGGGTAAAGAGAAGGCTACTATCTCACTTCAGATATTGTCAATATCGGCAGAGACAGCTAGGGCAATTGTTGGACATGGCGGAGTTCGACCACTGATTGAACTCTGTCAAATCGGCGATTCGGTATCACAGGCTGCAGCTGCTTGTACTCTGAAAAATATATCAGTTGTCCCTGAGGTTAGACAAAATCTAGCTGAGGAAGGGATTGTTAAAGTTATGATCAATCTTGTTGATTGTGGAATTCTACTAGGATCTAAAGAATATGCAGCAGAATGCTTGCAGAACCTCACTGCCAGCAACGACAATCTAAGGAGGGTTGTGATTTCAGAAGGTGGAATCCGAAGCCTATTAGCATATCTTGATGGTCCATTGCCCCAAGAATCTGCAGTTGGGGCATTAAGGAATTTGGTCAGCTCAGTCTCTATGGAAATGTTGGTGTCTCTCGGTTTCCTCCCACGCTTAGTTCATGTCCTTAAATCCGGATCACTGGGAGCACAACAAGCTGCTGCATCTGCAATTTGTCGCATTTGCAGCACAACAGAGATGAAAAAATTGGTGGGTGAAGCTGGATGCATTCCTCTACTTATGAAATTGCTCGAGACTAAATCAAACAGTGTCAGAGAGGTCTCGGCCCAAGCAATTTCGAGTTTAGTAACCCTTTCACAGAATTGCAGAGAAGTCAAAAAGAACGATAAAAGTGTGCCAAATCTGGTCCAATTGCTTGACCCAAGTCCTCAAAACACAGCAAAGAAGTATGCTGTGTCCTGTCTAGCATCTCTCTCCCCAAGTAAGAAATGTAAAAAGCTGATGATTTCCTATGGAGCAATCGGATACCTCAAGAAGCTTACTGAGATGGACATCCCAGGTGCTAGAAAGCTGCTTGAGCGATTAGAAAGAGGGAAATTAAGAAGTTTGTTCAGCAGGAAATAGATGAAAAATTGCAACTCTACTTGTTGTGTATGATAAAGATTTTACATTTTCCGGGCCTAATGTAATCTGTGTTTCATTGTCTGTATGAAACAGGGCAGTCAATGACAAATATCTATGCTGATCAATGTTATATTCATCAGAAGTTACAAGATTCTCTCGTGTATGTTCTTTCCTCTTAACCTCCCTTCTGTTCTACAGAATCTTTATGTGATCAAACTTCTGATCACTTGATTTTTTTTCCCTCCTCTATATTTTGGATGAAATTGTAGATTGATGAATTTTGGCTTGTAATGATGATTAAGATTTTGCAGAACAGATGGTGGCCCGTTTGACATTCTGTTTAAGAAAAATGTTTTTGGAAATTTTTTTTTTTTTTTTTTGTATTTTTAACTTTTTTTCTTTTTATTTTAGTTTTAAAAACTGTTTTTGGTAGAAAAAGCCAAATAGATATTTTTTTCAGAAATATGTTTAAAAAAAGTTGTTTATGAAAAATTAAAAAAATCAATCAATTAAATTAAAAAAAAAACAAAATTTACTTTTATAATACTCAATAACAATTTTAAATACCTCTATATCCAAATTACATATTGAAGGTATATTGATTCTGCATAAGAAACCTTCAGTATTTTCAAACTTGATCAGATTTGATAAACAAAAATAGTTTAGTAGCATATTTTGAATTTTGCAATAAATGCCTCTCCATTAACTTTTATTTTTTTAAGGAAAAAAAAAAAGAAAGAAACAAAATCAAGAATCACGACCTAATCCTAGAAACTAAATGAGAGCAGAAGAGCCAAGGGGTGGACAAACTAAACATGACATCATAGAAGATATTGTTGGTTAGAGCGCTGTGATCATAGTTCCCACTGCCATATCCTTTTTATAAAGTGACCATCATCATCAAATGAATTGAGCTCTACATTATGGTGTATGGTCGAATCCAAAAATTACTTCCATTAGTATTTTTATTTGTAAAAAATTTTAAAAAATTTGGAGTTCAATTTTCATCATCATCTATTAAAATTTATTATTTTTGTAGTGAATACAAATTGTAGTACATTGTACTAAAAAAAAATAGTAGTACATTGTTAGTAATTTCTTAATAAATAAGCATGCTAAAATGAATGACTACGAATGTGTCAGAAAAATTAAAGTGTTTTTCAAATTAAAAATAAAAATTGTGCTTTGATTTCTAATCAAATAATTGTAGATTCTTAAGTTTACTTGACAGTATGCTTCAATTAGATTACTCATAAAATTGAAATATTGATAATGAATGAAATAAGCTAGTAAACAATTGAGATTTAAAGAAAATAAATCTTGAATACAATAAAATATTGAAGATAAGTAATTTTAGTGATAAAAATAAAGTTAACAAACTACAATCAAGTTGAATTGAAATCAAAGTGATTGAAACTAATGCTAGAGAGACTGACACTAATTGAAATTGCTAGAAATTAAGGTGAATTTGAGTTGATTGTGTATGTATTTGACGATGATTGTGTTGTTAATTGAGTTGGTATATATTTTATGTGAATGCTCCTTTATAGCATTAGAGTCAAAAATAATTGTTGTCATTATCTTTATTCTGCTACTTTCTCTTCAATTGTTTGTGGTGCAGAGGTATATCCACATTTTTCTGTCTAATATGCCACTTCTCATCAACTATATATGTAGTGTTTCTATTATGCAGATTCATCTTGATTAATTCATGAACTTAAATCCTAAGTCTTGTTATGGACTTAAAATTTACTCAAATGGATTTATAACAAAAAAAAAAAAAAAGTGTAAACATACATTAAAGAGTGTTATCAACACTTAAGATAATTTCCATCTCTATAAACAACCAATTTCTATTATAAAAATATTAATATTTTATAAAAAAAAATATAACTTTATTAAATTATATAAAAAAAAATATTGATTCTCACGCTTAATTATTTAAAAAAACAAGGTATGTGTAATGTGTTTCACAATCCAAACTCACCCCTTTTTTTCTATTTCACAGATTTCGTCAACTTTGGTGGCTATGAATAGTAGACAAAAACAGAGATATTTTTCATTTTATAAATTATAATTATTTTTAATTTTAATTTAAAAATGTAGAGAAATTATTTAATTTATGAAACTAATGATATTTTATTAGTTAAAATATAAAATTTTATATATTTTATATTTTACTACCATTATATCTAATTATTTAAAAATTTAAATTTAATTATATAAATTTTTTAGTTTTGTAATAAATTATATCGTCACTCTAAACTGTTTTATACAATTCAATTTTAAAAATTTGATCTAATATTAAATAATTACAACTTAAAATAAGAATAATATAATTGAAATAAAATAGAGATTGATCAATTTTTTTTAAATTTAACCACAAATATTTCTTTACAAATCAAAACCAGGGTAAGATTATCGTGTATATTAATATTCGATTGAGTAGTCTACATTGATATGTGAGCTAACGGATTTGATCCAAAGGTGTAATCCTGATCCATGTAACCAACGGTCAAAGAATCAGTGCTAGACGAAACCGAAGAAGTAAATTTCTTTTGTTTTCTTGTTGCGGAAAAGAGGGAGCCAAACAAGCCCTTATCAGTGGTCTATCATTAGGTTTTACATAGAGAAGCAAAAAAAAGAACAGACATTGATTGCTGACGCTGGCCTTTTCTCTATCTCTTTTATTTTTCCATTTTCAGAGAAAGCGAAGAAAAATTTGTGGTTTTCGAGGCCAAATACATCGGCACTCTATTCGGTATTCTTTTCCGATTTTTTCAATTTGCGAACCATTACCTTTTTTATTCGAGGTATATAAGTTGGTGTTTATATCAGTTGTGTACTTCTGTGTTTTAAATTCTCAATTTTAATTCGGAATTAAAGTACGTGATTACTATCTGTTAATCTGGTTCTCTCCAAGTTTTGATTTTTGTTGTGAAGTTGTAATCTTTTGATCTTTTTAGCCTATGGTTTGCATATAGTTGTGGTGGATTGTGGATATGATTTTTGCTTTATTAGGATTCTTTATTTTCTTCATGGTGGTATTCCCTCTTCTCTTTAGGCAAATTTCAGATGAATTTAGGTGAGCTATAGATAATTTGATATCCAGTAAAATTATGATATTACTCGGCTGGAAAGGAGATGTATGATATTGAATCTCTATTGAATTTGTCTTTCGTTCCTCCTTAGCAGCTCGATAGTTGTCTTTAATTTCACAAAAGTTCTGAGATTTAGATTGCGGTCAATAGGTACTTTACTCTTTTCATATCTCTGTTGGTTCTTTTTAGTTGATTGAGGAGACATTGAGCGCGTTTGGTAGTTTTGCTGAGAACCAATATCACCTTATGATAATCTTTTGGAAAACATTTCAATTATAAGAATATACGAGGAAGAAAAACAGAAGTTTCAGTTAGTATGCGGTCGTCCTCAATTGGTCGTGAATGAATTTGAATTAATTCTCGAGGTTAAGAATTAAAGGGGGTCGAGTGTGATGGCCATGCTAACTTTTACATTATTGATGTTGACTTTTTTTGGGGGTAATTTAACTTGGTTGACCTTCATATAAATGAATGGACTAGAAATTTATGGTTGGTGCATTCTATTCAATGCCAGACCTCCTCAGCCACAACAATCACAATCAATAGAGAGAAAGAAAGCCCTGCAGTATTTTGCTTATAAACTTTTGATCATAGAAGATGCATTTTCCATTTTCTGTTGCAATTCTGTGTTACTTCTGGAATTGTTGGTTCTGAACACTATGCTGACTTCTTTGTTGTCTTAAGGATAAAATATGAGTACATTGGATGCAACAAGAGCAGAACTTGCTCTGCTAGTTCTATACCTGAACAAGGCAGAAGCTAGAGACAAGATATGCAGGGCAATTCAATATGGTTCCAAATTTTTAAGTAATGGACAGCCTGGTACGGCCCAGACTGTTGACAAAAACACCAGTTTGGCCCGAAAAGTTTTCCGTCTTCTTAAGGTTAGTTTTCTTTGCACGTCTTCATTTCCAATATTTTATAATATTAATTGTAGTGGCATTGTTGGTTAACTGGGTGTTTGGTCACTCCTGGTTCAGGCCCTAAGAATTTCCTTTTTCTCTCTATTTGTTGACTCTGTGTGTTTACTGGGAAGAATAAGTAGAATGATTGAACTACCGAAAGGAGCTCTTTTTTCTCTAATATTGTGAGATATATTATCGGATTCTTGTATTAGTGGAATCTGAAGTTGTATTTTTGCCTTTTCATGTTGCTTTCTAGGATGATTTATGCTGCTTAACCTTGTTGAATTGTAGTTTGTCAATGATCTGCATGCCCTTATCAATCCAGTCCCTCAAGGAACTCCCCTCCCTCTCATTGTGTTGGGAAAGGTATGGATGGAATACTGGTTTTTTTTTTAAAAAATAAAATCATAAATCTTCTTCGTGTTCATCTCATTGACATTATCGGTTTGCTGTTTATTTCAGTCCAAAAATGCATTACTGTCAACTTTCTTATTTCTTGATCAAATCGTTTGGCTTGGTAGATCTGGAATCTACAAGGTATGCATTTTGTCATCTGTACTTTAGGTTTTGTATTTAATTTGTTGGGTTATTTGACGTGGAAAATTTTCTTCTTCTGGTAGAACAAAGAACGTGCCGAGCTAATTGGCCGAATATCTCTTTACTGTTGGATGGGATCCTCAATCTGTAGCACCTTGGTTGAGGTTTGTAAATTCTGATTTGGCTTCCCTGCATAATAGAACTATAAAAGTAGTTAAAATTCCCTCATTCCAAGCCTTCTTAACTAATAAAAATAGAAACAGAAAGAGTATAGAAAGAAAACACATGGTGAAAGGAAAAAGTTTTTGGTTATCTCCATGGTTTTTATGATGCGCTCCATCCTTCTTAATCAGATTGGAGAGCTCGGGAGACTTTCTGCATCAATGAAGAAGCTAGAGAAGGACCTTAAGAACAGTGATAAATATGAAGTACGTATATCATATGATTTCAGTGTTGCTGACTATTACAGTTGCTCTTACATAGCATTCCATTCTTATTTCTTTGTTGTTGTTGTTTGTTAATGCAGAATGAGCAATACCGTGCTAAACTTCAAAAGTCAAATGATAGGTCACTGGCCCTTGTGAAGTCTGCCATGGATATTGTAGTTGCAGTTGGTCTACTTCAACTGGCGCCTAAGAAAGTTACCCCTCGTGTGACAGGAGCCTTTGGATTTGTTACATCATTAATCTCTTGCTATCAGGTACATATTCTGTAGTAGATCTGTATGTTCATTTCCTGCTTTGACTGATTGAGGTATCCGAAAATTTCGAATATTGAATCTGCATAATTTGTTTACTGATGAATTTATGCATTCTGTTACACAGTTACTTCCATCACAACCCAAAGCCAAGACATCCTGAAGATGCGAGTCTGTTCTTTCTGCTGCTGAAGTTATGTCATTTAAATAATTATTTGAACTTGGGAGATAAAAAAGGAAAATCCTTGTTGGTGTAAGCTTTTGCGATATTATACGTGAGCAGGAAGGTGCCACACTATTAAACGTCAATTACTTTGCAGCTTTGCTGTCACAGTTCATTATGCTCTTCCGCATTGGTAATAATATATTTGTTATTTCTACTTCCAATTCCAGTTATGACTAGTGCTTCTTCCTGGTAGATTGTGTGTGTGAAATAAGAATAAACACCCAATCATTACAAAGTGTATGTTTCAATCTACCTGGGAGATTAACAAATAAACAGAAGGGAAATTCAACAGTTTGAAGTCAATCTTTAAATTAGTACAAATAACTGACTTTTCATGAAAAATAAGCTTTTCATATCAAAAGCTGTATTTTAGATATTTAATATCTAAAATATTTTTTAAATTATATTTAAATCATTTTATAATAATTTTATTCATTAAAAAAACATTTTTTAATATATTTTTATGTTTAGTTAATTATTTTTTACATTATATTAATACTATAATATAAACATCAAAATAGTTATTTTATAAATTATGAATGATTGTGGCGGCCGTGTTATAATTTTTATCTAATTTTTGTAATAATTATGTCAAGTTATATACTAATAGACCGATTTTCTTTTAGAGAATTTGTGGATATTAAATAGTAAAAATAATTAGTCAACAAAAATCCAAAGAAATAAAATGATATTTATTTATCTCGGTGAGAGAATGAATTTTTTTTTTTCTTTTAACATTGTCTGAAGTCAACATGCCAATTTGTTATTTCAGTAAAAAAAAAAAAAAAGGAAAAAAAAAGTAAGGAGAGGGAAAGTTACAATTTTTATTCTAGCAAATGGGGTCAGAGAGCTAGAGGGCCATATCTCCATCAATTTCATCGTCTTCATTCCCATCATACTCATCCACCAGCAAATTCACCAACAGCTCTTCATCTCTTACATGTCCGTCCCTCTGAATCTGCATTTGGAAGCTGACAGGATCCTGTTCCAGTAAGCTTTGTTGTCTGTAACTGTGCGCTTCTAACACAAACTTTCCTGAGGATTCAAGGATTTCAACAGTAAATGTAGGTGATAACGGTCTGCCCATCACTTGAACGTGAGCAATGCTGCAGTGTGCCAGTACAGCACATTAAAATCAGAAAACATAGATCATAGACAAAAAATATTTCCCCTCTTGCTACGACAGAAGATCAAGCATGACCATTGCAATGTCATTGGAAATGCAAATATAAATGATGATTATTGCAAAATCACAGAAAAGGAAAACAAAAGGAAGAATCCAATTAGGGACGTGAGAACATCAAAAAGTCAAATTAGATCAACACAGAAGAGTGGGAAAACAAACCATATATAGAATAAGCCATCCATTTCTTGCCTCTGAATTCTACCCAACAGCTCAACTTGCAAAATTCCACCAATGCAAAGAACAGGTTCTGGGAGCTTGAACTTCTGCAAGCAATTCTCCTGTCCATATACAAGTCATTAGGGGATGTTTCCATTGGCAACAAAGGCATTGGGGGCAAAAATGCAAGCACCAGATTCACAAATAGATGCTTATCCATCACCAACACACCCATCCAACATGCTGCCATCCAAACGAACCAACCCAAAACTAAAAAGTAAGGACAAACATTTACAACGGAGAGAACCGCAGCATTATTTCCAAGAATCAATAGTGGAATTCCAACAGTTCTTCAACTACATGAAACAACCATGTAGGAGTTTAGATAGGATTGTGCTCTAGAGGACACTGATTCTATTATTCACAAATTTTAAAGAAATATCAAATTGATTGCTTTGATCATTTCACTTTTCACTTAGACTAATTCTTGCAAGTTGCAACTCAACAGGGTGCTCATTTAGTTGAGAGGTATGCATCTCAATTTATGAATAGTATACTCCATTAACAGTATTATCAAATAAAACAAAAAAAAAACACAAAATGCCACACCACAATCAGAAGAACATTCAAAAGGCCACAGATTAATATTTTTAGATCCTTATAGGTATAGTAGAACAGACAAAGCCAAAGCCTAAAATAATAAAATAAAGAAATCAGGCACAGCATACCTGAGACATTGCAAACTCTGGTGAAGTGTAAGTCCATACGAAATCATGTGCACAATCATCACATGCCTCACCCTGGGGATCATCCACTGGGGCTTTGAGGTGACCAAGACGAAAGCGCACGGATGTAGCAGAATATATAGGTGCACCCCACTGAAAAAAAGCTGGTAATAGCATAGCTTATGTCAATAAGGGAAAGTTTTTAAGGCATGAAAACAACTCAGAAGAATGACTAAACATCAGAAGTTTCAGAAAGAACAACCTTGAAAAGGTTGTACGCTGATTTCAGTAATGACACAAATATCAGCAACTAAATTATATGTAAGTGTCTCAGGCACTGCAGGGTTACTTTGTCCTTGACTTGACCAGTATGAAGCTCTCCTGTCAACTATAACTCTTGGTTCAAGTGTGTTATCGATGCTTTCCTCTGGATAATTATCAGTGCTAGAAGCACTTATTGCATCTGAAATGCACTCTCTAAGAGCGAAAGTTGAAGACCCATGAGCTAAAAAGGCATAAACTCTGTGCTCCCTCTCCAGAGTTTTCCATTCCACATATTTGCTGCATCCATCTTCCAAATAACTTTTTGTACCAGAGTTTGGTTCAATGACGCCATCTACTCTATGCAAGCAAGGAAACATTCTCAAGCATAGCTGCTTACAAAGACCATTTGCAATCACTGAAAAAATTTAACATCTAGTCATTACCTATAATAACAACATAACAATCAAACAGCCCTGAGGCTTACCCTACCCAAAACCATCAAGTTTCAATACATATTGTAAATACTATTAAAGACTGAATGAGTAAACAACAAATTTTCAAAACTTGGTCTATCTTTATTTTCTCACTAGTAATGTAGCATGACTGAAATACAGAGACGTAGTTGTGACAGAATAATCAAAACTATATTGTCTGGTGATAACTAAACAGTGCAGAAGATTCTCATGGAGCAAGCAATTATCTCAGAGTGCAAATATGAAGAAAGTTTAGCATTAAACACATAACATATGAAATTAAATCTTTCAGAGGTGCATGATTAGTTAATATATAGACAAGGAAGAGAGAGGCATAAATTGAACAGAATAAGTTGCACGGAAAGAAACCCAGACTTCATTGGAGAAAAGAAACTAAGAACACCAAACAAATAGAAAGTTTTCCCATGCTTTGGTCACACAACATATTCTAAATTTATAGCTTATGCAAACTTGATCTCTAATGTATAATACAGGCCTATGCTTTAGAGATCAATCTACGCAAATGCAACCCCATCTTGTTCATTGCTCTTACCATGAGCAAATTTTCTAAATTGATTTTTCTTTTTCTTAGGCACATTTCAACAGTGGGGGTCTGAATGAGTTTTTGAGTGCCCATGCTCATGTCAGTATGTCGCCCACAAAGAATCTGCCTATGATTCAATGATTAATAATAATTTTGCTTAACTTCCAGAAGTCAAACAGTAATTAACTAAATATCACTTCATTTTGCAGGTAGTATAAAACCATTAGCAAAAATTCAAGAACAGACACATAGTAAAGAAAGTTTGGCAATCAAAACATGAAACTAACTTTCATCCCACTCAACCAAACTACCCACAAAATTGCCATCTAACATTTTTTTTTTTTTTATTAGAACCACACATTTTACTGCAGCCAAATTACCAATAAAATTGCCATCCAACATTTTTATTTTAATAGAACCACTCACCCGCTATACACAGAATCACTTGAAACTCATCTATTATAGTTAACAGAATTTGTATTTAAGTAATTCAGTTGCAACAGGTATTACTATTTACATGTAATGTTTCCGAAAGGAGAAATGAATATATGTTTATGAAATTACTCACCAAAATGTCGCCAAGAACAGGAGACAGAACTAACACGCACAATATCAGATGGATCCTCCAAATACATGAGAATCTTCAACAAAGTATCATAGTCAAGCCAATTGAAGAAATCCATACACCTCTCCATTTACGCAGCCTGCAAATTCTAGTTGCCTTTTAACAAGCAATATTTGCTTAAATTAAGCAAATTGAAGAAATCTACCAAAATTATAAACCTTGTCCTTTTGAACTTCAAAACTTATTTGAAAATACAAAATAAAATATCAAGAGCTTTAACAAACAAAAACAGAAAATACGAAGCAAATTTCAGCACTATAAAAGTAAATGCTTGCACAAATACAAAATCTAAGATCTGAAACACTCACACTAAATCCCATAAAAAAACAACTGAAGCACATAATCAACTATTGACGAACAGAAGCACGCTGGCCAACAGGAAGATCACGAGGACATGGAACTGAAAAATTGCTAACAAGGAAGTGGTGGCTCATTGCCACTGAAGCCCATTGATAAAAATTAATTCACATGAGCAAGTAAATAATAGGCTCAGTGCTTTCTGCTTTCGGGATTGCAGAAAACTAAATAGTCGGACGAAATTCCAAAATTCAAAAACAAATACAAAAAACTAGTTTTTTTTTTTTTGAAAGGGAATACAAATAACTAGTTGAACAACGAAATTGACATCAAAGTACACATAAAAATAAGAACTTTATTACACCCCTCAAATAATTCAAACTCACAAACGTTCAAAATTCTTAAAGAAATTTAATTTTTAAAACTAAGATCAGTATAGCAGAGATGAGGATGTCATAACTATTCATAAAAAGAAAATCTAAGTTCTTTTTCCCAACAAAAAATAAATAAATAAATTCGATGGTAAAATGGGATTTCATCAACATTATTTAAAAAAATTAGAAACTAATGAAAAGCAAATCACAAAAAGATAATAACAATTAATGAAACTTTTTTTATTTAAAAAAAAAAACTCTTTTTGCTGAATTGGTGATAAATCAAGATAATCCACCGCGGATGTCATGGCTAGGGGAATCATGCAAATGTAAATGCAGGAAAAAAAAAACATCAAAAGGGGGGATGAAGAGCGAGAGAAACGAAAATAAGAATAAAGTAGAGGAGAATAAAAGAAAGAGGACCTGGAGAAGATAGAATAGCGAAGAAGAAGGGCATCAAATTCCAACCTTTCTCGATGAAGAGCTCGCGAATTTCCAAACCTTAGAGAGAGAAAGTGACAATCTTTTTGTTTTTTTATTTTGCAGAAAGGGAAAAGGACATTGTTGGTGGTGATTATGGTTACGGATAAAGATGGCTACGGATAAAGATGGCGTACAAGCGGAAGACATAGAGAGGGGTGCGTGGGATTATGGTTGATGTCCAACTTTAAATTTTTTTTATTTAATTGATTAATTTTTTTAATTTTTTTTAAATTGTATTTTTTAAAAAAATTATATATTTATCTGTTTATAGGAAAAAAAATTTTTAAATTTTAAAAAAATTAAAAATATAAAATTTTTTTTAAAAATGCTTCTTGGAAATGTAATATCTAACATTGATTATTGAGGTAATATTTGGTAAAAAAAATCTAGATTAGTTTGACTATAATTTTAAATTATTTTAACTACTAATTTTTATTTGATAAAGTAAATTATTTATAAAAAAACTTATATTATAATCTCTTAAAAAAGAAAAAAAACTACTCCAACAAGTTATCAAAAAAAATCTACTAAATTATATTTTGTTTTCTATTGTATTCTTATTTCTTTTACTAAATGACATATTATATAATTTCTTTGTTTTATGCGTCCTTCAATCTTTCAATATCTCTTTTTCTTCTGCGTTTGTTTTCTCATTTATACTTTAAGTGAGATTTTTTTATCATTTTTAATTGATATTATTTATTATTTTGAATTAAAATATCTTATATAATTATTATATTATTTTATATATATAATTTTTTTGTATTATATAATTAAATATATATAATTTTTTTTATTAATATAAGTATGTCTTTTTATGTTTTTTAACTATTTTTTAAAGTAGTTTTACCAAACACTTTTAATTCAGTCAACTAGATTATCAGTTACTAAATTTTCAGCTATCAGATTATGAGCTACAACTAGATTATCAGCTACTTTTACCAAACAGAACGGGGAATTTAATGGAGTATATTATTGGAAAAAATTATTTAATTTGATAATAAAAAAATCATTTAATTTGATACTAAAAGAAAATTATTTTATATATCAAATTGAAAAGGGACAAAAGTTTAGTGGTTCAATTATTGAAAAGTAGAAAAAACTGAGGATCACAAAAAAGTTTGCAACCTAAATGTTTAATTAGTTAAATTAAGTTAAATAATAATTTTTTTTAAATAATTAAATATGTATATGGCAATGTATCAAAACTACATGTTAATCAATCACTAACTAAAGATATAAAAATAAGAAATAAAATAGAAATTTTAGTTTAAAATTAATTAAGTAAAATTAGAAATTCGAACTAAATCGAAGAATAATGAAATTTAGTCTGGAGTGAGATTAAAGCAATTAAATTAATTAATATATAGAGAATTTAATAGAGCATATAATTGATAAAAATTATTTAATTAGATGTTTTAATTGGGAAAAAAAAGTTAATATATAGGCTAAATTAAAAACAATCAAAGTTTAGGAGGCTAAATTATGAAATTTTAAAAATAAATGATTAAATAAACAATATTTGTAATACAAAATTATCTCAATTTTTATTTTGTAATTAAATAGTGCTTCCATCTTCAATTGGATATTAATTTTTATTTAAATTTATCTGATATAAATATTTCATATGACATTTATGTCTGAAGTGTTTAGAATTGATATTAAGTGTTTCAAAACAAGTTTTGAATTCTTTTTATTTAGTTGATTTTTTAAAATTTTTTATAAACTGTTTTTTTCAAATATATTTAAGAAAAAATACTTATTTATCTGTTTCTACTCAAAAACAGTTTTCAAAATTTAAAAAAATTAAAAATAAAAAAAATTCCCAAAAGCGATTTTCCCAAACAAAATGTCAAAAAGACCCTATAGAAAAGGGAAATATCATTTAGTTACAAAATAAAAAATAAATATACTTTTATATTACAAATAATTTTTAATTCATTAAATTATTACGATTTATATAATTGAAATACGATGGATATAATTCACTCAATAAATTACCGCTACCAAAAGCGATTTTTCCAAACAAAATGTAAAAGAGATTCTAACAGTAGAAGAGAGAAGTATTATTTAATTATAAAATAAAAAATAAATATATTTTATATTACAAATAATTTTTAATATACTAAATTATTACAATTTATATAATTAAAATACAGTTAATATAATTCACCCAACCACCAAAGCCAAGGCATGTTGAAAGATGGCCGCCACCAAAGCCTCTTCAATTAAATTATCATGATAACAAACTCAGGACTAAGAGAAAATTAATTAAGAATCTCAAAATATTCTCCATTCTAAAACGAAAATATCTCAAAATTTGAATATAATGTAATTCATCAAGTCAATCATAGCCCTTTGATATATATTTTTTTTTGACAAACTCTACCTACCCTACATGTTTTACCTTGATCTATATAATTTGTGTTAATTTTTTTCCTACAAATAGTGTTAAATATTATTAAAAATTAAACAAAATGTAACTAAAAAGTAAAAATTGGTAAATTGTTGCTTTTTTTAAATTAACGTGAAACAGATAAAGTAAACCATATAAATTGAGTTTTTAAATTAAGTTTGTTTCTGCTAAACCTTTTAAATTTGTATTAAATTAATATACCGAAGACTTTTGAGGGCCTAATACAACAAAATCTTATGTCAAAATAAAATTATTAATTTATTTCAACGTTTAAGGTTAAATAACTTATTAAAATAAAATTCACTATTTCTAAAAAAGATAGTAAAAATTTTAGTAAATTACTTTTTCTACAAATAAATAAAATCGAGAAAATATGAATCTCAATTATTTTGAGTGTTTGCTTTTAGTGGATTCCACATTTAAAGCCTGAATAGGACTTTTCTTGTACAGAAGACCCTCATGCAGAGAATAATTGCTAAAGTTAATGCATGAATTGTTACACGTTGCCAAGGTACAAAAAGCTATCTCTCTCTCTCTCTCTATTGATACTTCACTAATATATTTCTCTCTCTACACCATCTCCTCAAAGGTCGTGGCTCATTCATCTCTTCTGTCACATTTTCTTTTTCTATGTTTCCAGATTCCTTCGGTTTGTAAAAAGTAGAATTTTTTTATCTGGTTCAAACAAAGGAGATTCAGATCATTCACTGTTCATCCATATCATATTTCCAACATGATTCCAACATGAAATTCGTATTTTTTTTAAATACATGAAGACGTGATACTTGGACGATGTCATTCAATTGGTTTGAGGAATTGATTCTTGTTGTAGAGGAAAATGACATTAGTTGCAGCTAAGGTAGAAGATACTGACTTAGAACATTGTCGTTTTCAATTTATGTTGTAGTGAAAATTGACATCGCATGATAGTTAAGTATGCTTGCTTTTAAACTACATTTTATTCAGTGTTGTAGTATGGAATGCAGCAATTACAACGGTATCATTAGCTGGAAGAGAGACAATCTGGGCAACTTATAACAACGTCGATTGCTGGTTGAAGTGGGCAACTGGCCATGTCGATTAACAGTGGCGTTTCGAAGATGATTCCCATTTAACGGTGCCGTTTCGAAGCTAGTAGTATAGGGATAAAACCATCAGTACACTGTACTTGATACAGTAAGCAATGTTACCTTTTATTTTATTATTTACTTTATTTGTATGATATGCGTTAAATTTTTTTTTATCTTTTTTGAAACAAATACCTGCATTAAATCAAAACCGTCGTTAAAATATTAATTAACATCCCTTATGAAAATAATTTAATAATAAAATATATTTTTTTATTATATTCTCTTATTTAGATTAAAAGTATAAATCAATTTAATAGTAAATTGTCGTAATATATTTATAAAAAAAATTAACATTCTAGATCTTATGAGGTTTTTCATTTGATTTGCCCCCATTTTTAAATCTGATTGGATTAGCTCTAAAATAAAAAAATATAAATGATCATACTTTTATATAATAATCAATGGTATGTATTAGTTGACCAATAGATGATATGCCAATCTCTATTTTGTAGATAATTTTGACATGCTGATTATTAATATTTTGATTGGTGATACTTCATCAAATTTTAGTTTTATTTTTTTATTTAATTTGAATTAGCTTGTAAAATAACAATTTAAATTTATTAAATATGAGTACTGAAATTTTTAAAGTTATTAATTTTCACATATAAATTCAGTTAATTTTGGATATTTAACTTTTAAATAGTAAATATCCAAACTTTTTGAAATATATGGTTCTTTTAGGGTTTAAACCATATACAACCTCTTCAATCTGTTAATTTTTCTTAGATTATCTCATTGATCAAATTTTTATTATATTTGCTTTCTAGATATTTTTGAAAAATGATACAATTACTATAATTTGCTAATATCAGCTATCACGTCAGGAAATTACCACTAATTTACCACTAATTATGTCGTGTTTTAAATTTTTATGGTGGTAATATAGTCCAAAAATAATATTCAAGAGGCAAATTGGATAAAAAACCGATCAAAAAGATAATCTAAAAAAATTTGAGAGGCTGGATATGAATTATGTCTTCTTTTAGTGGATACGAGTGTATAAAAGCTATTAAATTTATATGTATGAAATCTGGAAATTTAAAAATATAATATATCCATAATAGAATCAATATATCAGATCAAATAAATTAGGGTAAAAACCCATAACAATAAACTTAAACTGTATCCAAATTCCTTAACTAAAAGAATCAAGGGAGTAGAAGTTGAAAGTTTCAGCATGAAAAAATCTGTAGCCACTGAGAAAAACAATGCAAAGCTACACAACTACTCTACAAGTAAAGATGAACACTATATACAGGATATACATAACAAGGCCTATACAATCAGAAACACCGTACGAGCCAGAAAAGAAAGCAAACTCAGATCAAAACAATGTTGGTTGTGAATTATGAGGCCGCAGACTTGAACAAGGTTGTGCAATTTTGAGCGCATAAGCTACTGCTGCTTGGGAATATGTAAACCCCATCTAGACACAGCCCACCTTTGGTGTGAGTGCAATCAATCTGCGTGAATGAAAATTTAATCTTGGTCAATCCATTCGGATTCTCAACAACGAAATCTCCCACATGGTAATTAACCCAGTTCCCTGGATTGTCCAAAAAGCATTGGGACACAGCCTGTTGACCATCCCATGTTGTTAGCTCGAATCGGACAGGCTTTATATCCCACCCATGAATGTGTTCTGTGTTGCAAACTCTACGCCCCATTCTCTTTGAGGATCTGCCTAATTGTAATTTGAAAAATAGGCTATATGTTCCTTTTGGAAATTCAAACTCTAACTCTCCATCTATTTCAAGCCACCAGACTTGTTGAAGATATGCAACTGTCTCGAATCTATGTATATCAATAATAAGATCAATGTATCATATCTTTTTGTGAGAGACACGTTAGAAATAATGAAATCCCAATTCTAAATCTGGGTACAATTAAAAGAAAGAGCTTTTTTATTTTTATGAATTCCTAGTTCTTACCTTGAATCTTCGGTGGAAATGTGATTCCAGTATCGCCTGTCATCAATTCCAGTGATATTTAACGCCTTTGAAGAAATGGATATGCAAATCCCACCAGTATTCTTATCCAGCCAAATTTCCTATTTATACACAAAATCTCTACCTTATCAGTAATGTTAAAGAAACCAAAAGCAGATAGAGAGACGGAGAGAAATAAACATACTTTTGTGCCGCCGTCAAAAGAATTAGGCCTGCAAAGCCTGGAATAAAGATTCCTCTTCCCTAAATCCGCCATAGATTTATCGTCAAGTTTCTCCAATACAAACCGATAATTAGAAGGCAACTTGGATTCCCATACAAAATCAGCGGAAGAAGCACCGCGAAAAGCCCAGTTCAATCTGGCCAATTTACAGATCTCAATTGGTTCTAAATGCATTAAAATCAAAGCCACGCAGCCCTCTGGTATATCACCCAGGCCAGGGTTGGACGACGGTCCCTCACTATCGTCGTTGTAACACAAAGCAGCTGATACATTGGCGCCCATAACAAAATCAAACCCCAAAATCCCCAATTACAGAAAGATAACGAATTTCTGCC
This sequence comes from Balakata baccata, assembly GCA_949630135.1. NCBI lineage: Eukaryota > Viridiplantae > Streptophyta > Magnoliopsida > Malpighiales > Euphorbiaceae > Balakata > Balakata baccata. Next base: position 67,404 of record CATIWF010063691.1, read on the forward strand.
TTACAAGAGAGAATTGGCATTAGAACGTAGAAGGGGAATATGGGGTTGAAATCTGCATTTATATAGATATATACACGACTCAAAGCAGTCAGGAAGAAATTGGTCGGGTCGGGTCGAAAATCTTATCCAGTATTAAAAAAAATAGAAGTCCGGAGTTTAAAGGGCTTTTTAGATGCGTGGGTCCGGCTTAGGTGGCAAGCGCGTATAGATTTATTTGTGGATAAATATTGCTACGTGTACATTTAGTATGTAATTAGTATTAGAGTAAATAAATTAAGCTTAATTGTGGATTAATTAATATGCGGATGGTAGCAGTTTATGGGACTCTGTGTCCCTGTTTCATGCTCTTTCTTCCATCTGTTTTCTCTAAATTATTACGAAATTTTTATTTAATTTTATGATTACTTATAGGTGAAATTTCCTGAATATTATTAATTTATCTATACACCTAAAAAAATCAAAATTAAAAAAGAAAAAATCTTCTGAATTTATTGAAGGATTTCATTGCTAAATTTAAGAGAAGATTAGATGCAAATCCACTTATGCGTGTTTGAGTTAAGGAGTTAACAATAAATAATAATAATAATAATAATAATTGGAATAAGACCAGTATGTCGACGGTGGAGCTGAGTCAGCGGCATAGTCGCCGCCGGCTGATGGGTCCTGCAGCGCCAGCTCAATCCAAGTAAGGAATAGACTAGAGAATGGAGAAGGTGATATGTCCGGATATGGAGATGATTATCCAGTAGAGGAGTTTCGTTCAAGTACGGAAATTGTTTTCCAACAAAAAGTTGTCTTATCAGACATCAAAACTTAGCAATGAAAATTACTTGCATTTTTTTCCACAAATACATAAAACTCAGAATTAAAATAAATCAATTTATTTAGTTTATATATATTGTTTGGAATTACATACCCAAAAAAAAAAGTGTTTTTTTGACCGACTCGTTTAATATAGTAACTAAGATTTAGTCTTGATAGCGTATAAAAACCTACATTACTTGTGGCCGGGCCACTGCTTCTAATGAAATGAGGTGTGAAAACTATTATAATATTTGTTAAATTACCGGGATGAAAAAAATCCAAATTTCATAATAGATGAGAATATAAATTTTCATTAAACTAAAATTCAATAAGAAAAATATAAAAATACCAAAATAAATTACATATCTTCTATGAATGAATAAAAATATGATGCTATTGTGCATAATTTTTTTTTAAAAAAAAAAAAAGAAGAGAGAGCTATCTTAAGTATTAGAGCTGACAACTTGTATTGTGATGTATCTAATCATGTTATATATTATTTTGTATTATTTCTAATAATATTGTATTTTATTTTCTATCATGTTTCTCTTATATATATTATACAATATAAAACGAGTAAATACAGTCAATTAAATGTGTATATATATACGATATGAGACATGATTATATACAAATAGATATAAATATTAATTTAATTATAAAAATAATAACTATACAATATTTATTTACATTTGTCTAATACAGTTAATTTTAATATAATCTATTATAAATTTATTATATATAAATATTTAAAATACTTATAATATATATTTAAATAATTTATATTATTTGAAATTAAAATAATTAAATCTTTGATATATTGATAATTGTGTTTAATTGTTCGTAAGGGATTAAATATATAAAATTCGTTTATAGTATAATTGTTTTTATCTTAATTATATTTATATTGATACGATTATAATTTATATCCATTAACTTGAAAATTTATATTCTTCTAATCATTTAATATACCGTATTGCAAATTAAGAGCTGTTTGAGTGCCAAAAAGTTAGAAGATGACCAAAAGACGGCTAAAAAATTATTTATTTTTTTTATTTTTTACTTTAATAGTAGGTAATAGTCATAGATATATAGTTATTGTTGGGCTTCAATGAATTAGGCCTTTTGGAAAAAAGAAGATATAAATCCAATCCAAACTTTCAACCTAATAGAGTAATAGTGGATATTTCTGGGCCATAATAAATAGTTATTTGGGAAAAAAGTGATATGAAAAATAATACCAACAACAATTCATTACAACTCCGAAAAAGTGATTCTCTTATATGAGACAAAATTTTCATTTATGAATTAAAATAGTAATTTAGAGTAATATAAAAAATTAATTTATATTTATAAAATTATTTGTATGACTTATTTTTAAATATAATTAATTCGTTTTAATTGATCTATATAAATTTTTTTTTTTTTAAAAGTGATGGTTGAAAATGAGAGAGTTGCAATCAGCCACAGTATCACATACAAATAAAAGTGGACAATTATTTTCCTTAATTTTTTAAATATATATATACAAATTTATATAATTTTTAATATTTGTTATTTCTAAAAAATATATATTTACCTCCCTAATTCAAACTCTTTTAAAAAATAAAATTTCCCCCAATTTGTGCCGGCTCCGCCACTAGTTGCAATGGGCTCATGTGCTATGGCCGACGGTTGATGATAAATGGGACGTTGGACCCCACTATAGCCATCTTGGTAACGAAATTCTTGTTCGGACATCCATTGTCAATGAAACCAAGTCACCAACCCAAATACCAATACCCCTATCAAAGAAAAGCATAATTCACTTTTTGCAAGAGTGTGTTTTTTTATTTTTTACTTTTTATTTTTTTTTTCATATTTCACTTTTTAAACATAGTTAATAAAATACTTATTAAATGCATTTAATAAAAATTTGTTATTTTTTATTATCATTAATAAAATTTTTTTTTTTTAATTTTCCATTCACTACTCCTATAGTCTTATGTATATGATAATTTAAAATGACATAATGACATTATATTAATACACCAATATATTTATTCGAACATAATTAATTATTAAACTCATCATGTTTATATAATTTTTATTATTTATATATACGGACGGATGCAAGTGTAAAATTGTAGGATCAATGAACTCTATAAATTTTTCAAAAACTATAATAATATGTATGATATTTTAGATGTGGATTCCTTTCAAAAATAAAGTAAATCCTAATAAAATTTAAAAACTCATATTTTTTTCTAATTATTTATAAAAAGTGGATTGAAAAAAATGAATAATTAGAAGTTAAATGATTATTTAATGACATATATTAAAACGGATGCATTTAATAGTGTTAGTAATAAGGCGATTACTATATTATGTATTATTTTCAAAATATAAAAACTTATAGATGAATGTTTTTTTTTTTTATAACTGCATGTATATTTTACTGTGTAAAATTTATAATTTATATATAAATATTTATGATTTAATTTTAATTTTGAACCAATTAATATAAAATACTTTTTAAACTAAAAAAAGATCAAAAGTCAAAATTAACCAACTACTCATCTGGATGGTATTAATTAATGATCATCAAAATTATCATATGAGTTTATGTATGTATAATCCTGCTAATTAATTAATTAACCTAATCAGCAATTAATTAAATCCTAATTCGAAACTACCCCAGACCCACATCAACCCAATTAGAACCTTATGCTAGAAATTAATAAATGTCGCAACCATGTGACATGCTTAATTACCTGTTGTACGATTTTTCAATCGTCAAAAAAACTATCGATTTCTTAATTATGTTTAACCATTTTTGTAAATACAGTAAATATTTTTCTTCATGAGGGCGTAAAAGAGCCACAGTCTTTCTTTCCATAATTTTTAAACTTCTTCATATATATATATATATAATATAATTAAAATTTATGAAATTTTTTTAATGTATTTTTAATGTTTGATCATTATATATTAAAATATATATATATATTAAGTAAAAAAAGATAAGTACCAATAATATTTTGCTGAGTAGAATATTTTTAATCAATAATAGTTATTTTTTAGATAATTTTAATTTGGTCTTCAAGAAATTGGAATAAATCTCGGCTACTTCAAACCGCTATGTAATTAATTATTCATATATATGGTCTCATCTCCATCAACAGCTCATATCATAATTAAGGAATCTTTCCTATAACAGATTATTGCAATTAATGAATTATATAATTATAATTACATATGCATATGTAAATAATTAAAAAAACAAGAAATAACATTGAAATAAATACATATACAGCAATCACTTTGGATTGGTTGTGAAACTTATTTTCAATTTAATATTAATTAGAAGATATATAGTAGTTGACTTTATTTATTTTAATATATGGTGTTAGCGATATTTGTTGCCTCAACAAATCACATGGCGCATAAAGCCATTTCCATACTATAAGCTACGTGCATATCACCATTTTATTTAAAACAAGAGTACCTATATCGCATATGGAATTTTCTTTATATATATCTTTATTTAAGCTAGCTATTTTTTTTTTTTTTAAGAGTAAATCTGTAAAATGGTATTCGATAAATATTAATTTACAATGGATAAAATAAAAAGTAAAAATATAAAGGACTTGCTCTCTATATTAAAAATACTTTAGAAAATGTTTTTTAAAATATCTAAAATTCAGATATCAACTCGGAAACTTTACAGTCGAGGGTAACAGAACAGTGCCACTTCCGAGCTAGAGGAAGATTTCAGAGCAGACAATTCCAACGGTTGGGTTAAAAAATTTACAAATTCGAATACTAAAAGACAATAAATATGAGAAAAATTGATATATTTCAAGTCAATTGAACACGATGCAAAATCCAAAACACAAGTCTCTGGATATGTATTCTGGCTGAGATTTGAGTATATGAGTTGTGTAGGAATTGCCCACTTGATAGTTGTCTGAATTACCTATTTATAGATTAATTGATATTTTTTTCTTTTTGGCTCTTTTAATTATTTGAATATTTCTTTTTTTTTTATATAAAAAAAGGGAAAATCTTATCTTTTGTTACGCAATTAAGGAAAAATATATTTTTAAAATGGTTCATATTTGTTTATTTATTTTTATATATAAAATATGATAAATTATCAAAATTCAGATATTTATCTCATAGCTTCCAAAAATGAGATTACCATCCAATAATTTAATTTGGTTCACAAGAAATTAAACATTTTCGAAATTAGTTTAAAGAATCAAATAATTTTATCAAGTTATGTATTTTAAATTTATAAAGTAACATTTAAATTAAAAATAATGATATTTAAAGTAACAGAAACCAGCCACGCCATAGCTATATTGTTATTTACTGCGGTGAATGCGAGATTCTAAATTTCATTAATGAATAGTGAAGACTCCGCAAACTTACCTTAAAACTTAATACACCAAAACATTCCTTCCGTTAATAAATTCGGACACGCAAATGTCAACACTCTCATCGTCATTAACCTAATCACGAGGGAAGCGCGTTGGCGCGTGTTCTGAGACTCACCTTCCCAGGCCCCAACTCCCCTATCCCATTATTGACCTTAAAAAAAAAAAAAAGGATCTCCTTGAAAACTTCACTCGTCACCCTCTCTCTCTCTCTAAAACTCCGCCGTTTATATATAAAAACGCCTAATACAAACGCAAATCCATCTCCCGTTGTTTTCTCTCTCGGCATTTCAATGGCAATTCTTTCTTCATCATTTATGACGTTCAAAACTAAGAAAGCCAATCTCCTCAAACTCACTGTCACCACAATTCTTTGCACTCTCTTTTACTTCATTGGTTTCTACCAAGACTCCCGCGGCAGAATCCCTCTCGTCGATTCCCCCTCCTCCGCCGCTGTCCTCCTCACCTGTGCACCTCCCATCCTCAACACCACCCTCGACTTCTACCCCCACCACTTTGCAACCGAACCTCCTCCCTCGGCGGCCAGTTCTACTCACCTCCCGCCTTGCGATCCCATATACTCCGAGTACACCCCGTGCGAGGACGTTAAACGTTCCCTGAAATTCCAAAGGGATAGGCTGATATATAGAGAGAGACATTGCCCCGCAAAGCATGAGCTTTTGAAGTGCCGTGTGCCGGCCCCGTATGGCTACAGAGTGCCCTTTCGGTGGCCGGAGAGTAGGGAATTCGGGTGGTATGCTAATGTTCCGCATAAGGAGCTGACGGTGGAGAAGAAAAATCAGAATTGGGTTCAGTTTGAAGGTGACCGTTTCAGATTCCCCGGCGGTGGAACGATGTTTCCTCGCGGAGCTGATGCATATATCGACGATATTGGCAAGCTGATCAATCTCATGGATGGCTCCATAAGGACCGCCATTGATACTGGCTGCGGGGTACGTACTAGTTTTTTTCCCCTTTTCTGTTCTCTTACTTTTGTCTTTTATTGAACCGGCCGCTTCATTTCTTGAATCGGCTAGTTTATGTTGGTCCGATATGGTGGGCCAGCTTTTCTTTTCCTGTCTCGAAACGGCAATGAATGGCTGCGTTTTTTTTTTTTTAATTAATTTTCTAAACAAGGCGACTTGGCTGGACTGGATTCTTAATTTGATATTTTTTCCTTTTTTTTTTTTTTAAGTATTAAAAGAAGATTTTATTGTTTTTAAAAAAAAAAAAAAAGAATTCGGGTTCGCTATCCTTTTTTGAAACTAATAATTAGAATTTAGAATATTACCACTTATGATATGGTTGTCATTTCTGACCTGGAGATTATTGTATAATATTTCTGGGTTGTTTCTTCTTCAGAAAATTCAATTTCGTGACTTAATATGAGTGGAAAAAATTGCAAATGGGATGATTAATGACCTTCCCTTTTCTTAATTTTATTTATTTTTATCTAAAAGTAAATTACATTTGTAGATAGCTAATTGAGAAATTATTTGATTAATATTTTAATAATTAGAGTAGTTCTCGAATTGGAATATGCATGTAGAGTTTAATCTAGATGTACTACGTAGCCCATAGCTAGAACTTCTAAACATTAATTTTAAGTTTTTAAATATATCGACCAAAAATTTAAGTAAAAAGAAATAAATAATTTTAAATTGCGGAACATGAATAATATCTTCTCATAATGATTCTTTAACTCAAAGCAGTTACAAATTAAGATTAGAAAAAAAAAAATTTCTAATTTATTCAGTTTTCACTTTTTCAACCTTTTAATGGAAGCAACGCTTTAATTATGAGTAAGTTATGGGTAAAGCATGTGATTAAGATTAGAACTCATAATTTTTATTTTTTTTGGGGGAATAATTAATATTATTTTTTAATAGTCATGCAATGATCCAATTAGTAACGTAAATATATATATATATATTGCTTGCTTAATCAACCTGGCTTGATAATCATATGTTATTTCAAATTTGAAGGGGGTGTTTGGTATATAATAAATTAATAATAATAATAATAATAATAATAACAATCACACCCTTTTCAACTACCCTCTCTCTTAATTTGCAGGCCATTTTTATTTGATATATTATTAATTATTTCTAATGATGATTCGATTGCTTATTTTAAGCATTAAGTAAAACTGATTGATTCCAACAATATTGATTAATTATGAAGGTAGCAAGCTTTGGAGCATATCTTTTGTCAAAGGACATAATAACAATGTCATTTGCACCAAGGGATACACATGAAGCTCAAGTTCAATTTGCACTTGAACGTGGAGTTCCTGCTATGATTGGTGTTTTTGCTTCAATCAGGCTACCTTATCCTTCGAGAGCCTTTGACTTGGCTCATTGCTCTCGCTGCCTTATCCCCTGGGGAGAATATGGTATTATCAAAATCAAATTGTACATTATATTTAAATTTATTGGATTAATTATGAATTTTTGTTATTGAATAATTTGTGGGTATGATTTAATTTGAGCAGATGGACAATATTTGATCGAAGTTGATAGAGTTCTGCGTCCAGGAGGCTACTGGGTTCTGTCAGGGCCTCCAATTAACTGGCAAAAACACTGGAAAGGTTGGGGTAGAACACCTGAAGATCTGCAGGCTGAACAGACTAAGATTGAGAGAGTAGCCAGAAGTTTATGCTGGAAAAAGTTGATACAGAAAAATGATATTGCTATTTGGCAAAAATCCACCAATCACATTCATTGTATAGCCAACAGGAAGGTTTTCAAGAAGCCTCTCTTCTGCCAGTCACAAGATTCTGACATGGCTTGGTAATTAATCTCTTCATTTTCCATTCAAAATAGCTTAATGCTTATTTGGATTGAGTTAGGGATATGTCTCTTTCCATGAAAATGTGATGGGCACATGCTGGACTTTTATTTTCTAACACTATTTTCCTCAATTTCTTCAATTAATTGATAAAGGCATATTCCTCTCACTGTTTACTGTTGAACACTTTAGTGATACCAAAACCAATTACAAGATAAAGGTAAGTGTCCAACTGGCCAATGAAATTCATCTTTAGTTGAAGTTTCCCAATTCCCTCTGTCCCTATCTTTTTTTTTTCCTGATATTTTTATTGTTTTCATTGTCTTTTTTTTTTTTTTTTTGCTAAAATTTGTGTTTACACATGGGTTGGTTGAAAGTTGTAATTTTTCTGCCTATTAGGTATACCAAAATGGAGACTTGTTTAACACCACTGCCAGAGGCATCCAATGTAAAAGATATAGCAGGTGGGGAGCTAGAAAAATGGCCACAAAGATTGACTGCAATCCCTCCAAGGATTAGCAGTGGAAGTGTGAATGGAATTACAGCAGAAACTCTCAATCAGAATACAGAGTTATGGAAGAAAAGAGTGGCTCACTATAAAGAAGTTGATCTTCAATTAGCAGAGAAGGGGCGATATCGCAATTTACTTGATATGAATGCATACTTGGGTGGCTTTGCAGCTGCACTAGTGGATGATCCTGTGTGGGTCATGAACATTGTCCCTGTTCAATCCGACATCAATACTTTAGGAGTCATTTATGAACGAGGGTTAATTGGAACCTACCAAGATTGGTATGTTTGTTTTAATATGATTTGCCATATAATAATAGTTTGCTTAGGTAAGAAACTAATAATTTACTCATAATTGGCATCATCTTTTTACAAGTTTTTGCTTGGGGATATGAAAAGTACCTTAACATGTGGGATCCCCACAACTTGAAGATTTTTTTTTTATTGGTACAAGGGATTCGACTAAAGATTCGAATTCAAAACCTTATAGCCTTGATCGTCCTGTAACATGTGGGTTCAACTAGAGATTTAAACTCAAAATCTCATAGTCTTGATCACTAGATCACTGCTGCTAAACTAAAATTTACTGGTGATAAAAGATTTTTTTTATTAGTATAATGGATTTAACTAGAGATTCAAACTCAAAACTTCATAGTCCGGTCATCTGCCAACTTTTGGCAAACTCCACATGTGTCTTAATAAGAAAATTCTTCGTAGCCAAATTAATGTTCAAGTCCTACATTTGTCCAATTGAATGATCAACATGTTGACACGCAGTTGCTAATCTTTATTGGATGGTGTCCTTGTAGGTGTGAAGCAATGTCTACTTATCCAAGAACTTATGATTTAATTCATGGTGATTCAATATTTAGCCTCTACAAGGACAGGTAAGAGTAACACCTTTCTTGGGTTATTCTCAATTATCTTTATATGGGATTAACTAAGTGAGTGAAACTTGGGATTTTCAGATGTGAAATGGAAGATATACTGCTAGAAATGGATAGGTTATTAAGACCGGAAGGTAGTGTAATAATCAGAGATGATGTAGATATATTGTTAAGGGTGAAGAGCATAGTAGATGGGATGCAATGGGATGCCAGAATTGCAGACCATGAAAAAAGTCCCCATGTCAGGGAGAAGATTCTTTTTGCTGTTAAGCAGTATTGGACAGCACCTGCCCCTAATCAAAATCAACAACATTCTCTTACTCTTTCATAGTTATTGCCTTTTTCTTGGCTTCATTGTTTTGAATATTTATATTTCTCAATCCAAAGAAATTATTTTTTTTTTAAACTAGGCGAAATTTTCTTTCAATGATAGAGCTTCTTTCTTGTTCCTCGATTATTTTTGTAAAGTAAATCGATGTATTACAGAGAATAATTACTATTTGCTCTATTTATTTGCATGTAATAGTTCAAATTTGAGGATTAAAGACCATTTGATATTGTGTTTAGAACAAAAAAAGAAAAAAATTTATATTTTTTATTTTTTTATTTTTAAAAACTGTTTTTAAATATAAACAAATAAATAACAAGTTTAAAAAAAACAATTCATAAAAAATTAAAAAAAATTAGTTAATTAAATAAAAAAAATTTCAAAATCTACTTTTATAACCCAATAACAACCCCTAATTAGTCGAATATTTGGACTTGTTTTTTGAATGAGTCACTGAGATGGGTCAACTACGACTAGATCAATTTGAAATCACCTCCCGAACGCTCCATTTTCGGCAGTTTAGAATAGCCTGCAGAGAAGATTCAACAATCCTGTCGGTTTGAAAATGAAAGTGTTGTTGCTAATGGGCATCAAATTACAACAACAAACAACATAGCAACTACAAAATACAAATCATTAACTCCCATTAAATATAGCACCACCTCATTCTACCGTATAACGACAAAGTTAGGCGATACTAAGTATCTTATTCCAGTTTCAGAAATGCATCTGGTCACAGTATGTGCGTGACTCGGAATCTAAACTGGCGCACGTCAACACATACAGTAACTCGTCAAACATCAATTACACGATTCACAGGGATTCAAGGTTGTGGTTTCATGTTCAGAATCAGACATCGCCATCAGCTTCAGTTTGGTTAAACCTAATCAGATACCGTCGCTCCAAAACAAAAGTACAAGCATCCAAAGCACTATTGTGATCGTACATTTGATGTTCTGTAATTCAACAATTTGCGAAAGCTATATCATCTCCAGAAATAAGGCTTCCTGTTTGTTGGTGAGACCAAGTTCATTGAAACTTAATGAGCTGTCACCTGCACAAAATGTACATCTAGGATATGGCCTCACCTGTTTAAGAATGAAAGGGAGCCATAAGTTAGAACATATAAAACACTGCAGTATGCCATCTGATGTAATCATTACCACACAATTACTTTTCCACTATCAATGCTAGAATTTCTTTTCGCTATTAATGAATCAGACTCCAGAATTCAATTCCCATGCACGAAATTTATCATTTCCTAGATTATATATATACTTCAAATTCATTATAACTAATAAACTGTTAGGCAGGCACAAACTAGTACCCCTCAAAAATGCTTTAGCATTATAGTCCAACCAACTTCAATTCATCCACAAGCTATCAGAAAGATTCAGGAGAAATCATTACTCAGAAACGGAACATAATATCTCTAAAATCTCTAGTCGTTTGATGCCATGAGCTATCATTTTACAATGCATTACCACTTTTTAAGTTACGGAAGAAATTTCGAAGAACAAAAGACAGCTGTTTTTCTTCATTCCAACTACGGTCTAGTGAGGATCTCAAGTGATAAAGAAGATCAGAAAACACTCACCAGCATATAAGTTCGAGGCTTCACTTTTCTGCCAATGTCGATAAAGTCAAAAAGAAACTACAAGAACAGAAAAGTCAATAAAAATCAGTCTAACCAAGGCATAAAACATATGAACTTGCTAAAGATTTGGGAAAATTACTTGAAGCTTGTCAGACTTGAGAAAGCGACGACTGCAGCGGCTGCCATCTGGCATACGAACAAGAAGAGTAACTGCATTCTTATCACCCATAGCTGGTTCTTGAGGAAGTGATGCTACTTTTGCAGCTAGCAATCTTACAGATTCCTGTCATTAGTGATGTTACATTCATAAGAATATAGTCTTCATAAATCACTGTAATGCAGATACAATCAGTGCCAAACAGGGACAATATTTTATGCTCACTTGGAAAGACCATGAAGGATTTAGCACAAGAGATTATTTCAGTTTTGAACTCCTAAAGATATTTTTAGAAAATGAGGTTATTAAGAATTATGACAATGATCTCAAATAATGTCTCAACTTTAAAAGAAATATTACCAAGAATTCAGATAAATAATACAGGAACATGTAAGAAACGGAAACCAAGATGAATAAATACCACAAACTTATAAGGACCAAACTGAGTTCTCAGTGATGGAAAAACTCAAAAGATATATTCACTACCTCTTCATCAAGCATCTTGTTTTGAGCTTCTCCATCCTTGAAGCAAGAAGTTTCAAGTTTCTTTGAGGCACTCTTTTCCTTTTCTCTATCAGCCAAAAGAGATGCAAAATACTCATTATCCTGCAAGTAAAGTATTTGACCGTTGTGTCAGGGACAATACTTCTAAAATATGCAACCTAACAGCAAAAACCAAAAAGTGAGTACCTGCTGTTCTCGCAGTAACCGCTGACTCAAAAGTGAGGAAGATGGACGATAGGGTACCTGATGTGGATGGAGAATCTGATCTGAAGCACTTTGGGGATGAGGAGCATGTTGAAATGAAGTCTCTTCGGTAATTCCACCAAAAAGGGCCGCCTCAAGAAGCACTGCTTCATCAAGCTCCTTGGATGAAATGCCACCCCACTTAATGCCAAATGATGAAAACCAAAAAATCAGCACACCAAATTTAAGGGTTTTGGTTTACTATTTTCTTTTTTCTTGCTTTTCAGCATAAGGCAACTAAAGTAATTTTATAGGCTTTTGACCCACCAGTAACTGTCCTTCTAAATCTTCAGCTCTCCCTTTAGATGAGGAGCTTCCAGGCTATTATTTCAAAAGGAGAAAGGGTTTAAATCCCAAGTAATGAAAAACTAAAAAATTTCATGTCAGAGGAAAACCAGCTCATATAGTATGTTATAGATGTTCTCTTATTCTTCTTCCAGCTTTATGAAATTCCAAAAATTAGGTCTCATTCCACTGTGCAACAAATATCAAGTGCAATGGTATTGTATGGCGATGTATTATATGCGGAACATACCTGAAATTTTCTATCTTTTGTTTTCTCGCTTGAATCATGAACTACAAATTTTTCTGGGCCCTCTACTACCATCTGCTCACGTATTGCCTTTTCTTGTTCTGCTGTCTGAACACAATTTATGTTAAAAGGAGACAACAAATATGAGAAAACAGGTATTGAGAGAACTAGTAAACCTTCAAGGATAATGATATTGCACGAGCAAGTTCATCATCTTCCAAGTGAAGCTGCCTTTGTGGAATACCATATGCGTCCTGTGTTAATATGTCATATAAGCTAATTTAAAAAGAAAAACCAAGAAATAGACCACGAACATGACTCTAGCTTTGATATGCACTGAAGAACTATATTGCTTATCCCGAGGACCCTCCTTTACCTCTTGCTTTGAAGCTTCAATTGCATGCTGAATGATCTGTTCTTCTACATCATCATGATGCAGATATGCTTGATGTTCCCTCGAGATATTTTCATGAAACTCATAACCATGAGATAACGAAGTTCCAATTGGATCCTCAAAGGTAGGCCTTGGGCCTGAATGATGAGGCTGCTCATAGCCATTGTTGAACTCTCCTGGGTGCAAATACGGTCGATCATGACTACTAGAAACAGAAGAGCGTATTTGATTGACAAGATTTCTCCTATAATTGGGATCAAGTAGTAATGAAGGCTTGAAAGTTCTAGCAGCAGACAAAAGTGGTAAAATCCCACGTGAATCATCTTCTCTTTGAATTCTTGTGTCCCCAAAGCCATATCGAGGAGAGACAGTCGTACTGGATAAGAAGGGATAGATGGAACATAAAATGTGTAACATGATTCTTAGCAATTTGCAAAAGAATCTAATTATCATGGTTGTATGAAAATATAACTTCTCTGAATAAAAAGAAAATCTATAGTTTCAAAACGAAATGCCATACAATTGTCTATCATCTTCAACAAAATGTGCATTTATAGCCCCATCAAGATTGCCTCCATATTCCTGGTTACCAAACAAAATAAACCAGAGACCTTGAGAAAGTCGAGGAACATAGAAAGATACATAAAATTGACACATAAAAAGATGAACAAGGTGAGGACGATGATAGAGTTTAATACATTACCTCACATCTAAATAAACTGATAATTATTATTTCATATGAAATTTATATTTGCGTTAAAAAGAAAACCAAAAATGAATTACTAACTAACTAAAGTACGCCGAATGCCTTCCAAAAAAAAGGAAAAAAAAACACTGCTCGTCGTGCCAAATCACTTGTAAGTATCCACATTATCGGAAATCATAATTTGCCTATCAGATCACATTTATAAATAGGTTGCACGCACTACCAGAACTTTCCAGAGGAAAAAAAAATAATGATCGAAAGAAGCAGAAAAGCCCTAAAGAACGAAGTACCACTGTGTACGCAGATCTTGAAAATAATAACAGAACTCTGAACAAATCAAGGACTAAAATCAACATGATTATCCTGTAAATAGAAAGAACAATAAAATCACAAGGAAAAAAGTGGAATATGGAGGAAATGCACCTCCAGTTTTCGAACCGCGACTGACTCAGACGCGCCAGTGATTCTCGTGAACGTCTCTATTGCTTCTCGAGTAGGTCTCGCCATTGCCGTTGAGAGAAAAACCAGCGTGTGCTTTGATTAGGGAGAAGGACGATTTCTAATTTGTTTATATGATGAGTAGTAGTAGGCTAGTGAGCAGTGGCTACGCTTCTCCCCGGGTGAAAGAGTGAAGATCGCCGCTTGCTTCTTGCGCGCCTTTATTCAACTTTATTGCCTAAAGTATAATTAAGGAACCGTTTTCTTCTTCCGGCACGTGGTTTCTCACTTTGAATCTTTCACTAGCAGTGGAATCCCTTTGACGTGCAATTATCAACAAGTAATCCTCCTAAAATACTTTGAGGATTAAAGGATTTTGGATTTCATGTATTTTATAAAATTTATATATTTTAAATCTATAAATTATAAAAATAAAAATTTTATTGTTTAGTTTGATTATAAAATTTATAAATTGATTAAATAATTCTAAAATACTTTGAGGATTAAAGGATTTTGGATTTCATGTATTTTATAAAATTTATATATTTTAAATCCATAAATTATAAAAATTTTATTGTTTAGTTTGATTATAAAATTTATAAATGGATTAAGTAATCCTAAAATACTTTGAGGATTAAAGGATTTTGGATTTTATGTATTTTATAAAATTTATATATTTTAAATCTATAAATTATAAATTATAAAAATTTTATTGTTTAGTTTTATTATAAAATTTATAAATTGATTATTTAGTTTTTTTATTATGTATTTAGTTTAATAACCACAATCTATATATTTAACCATTAATTTCTAATTTTATTTTTTATTAAGGTTTTTTTTACAGAAAATAATGTCTATGAAAAATATTTTTCAAAAAATATAATATTTTATGTCTAGTTTAAATTTGGTAATTTTTATTATTGATCTTATCCATAAATAAAAGTTAATCTGAATTTAAAAATTTTATAATAATTATTATTATTATAATGCTAATGGAATTAATTAAAATTAATATTATTTTTTTCAATTTTTTAGAGTTAGTAATAATTTTGGAATATAATTAACTTATTAAGAACAATTTAAAAATTAAAAAAATCTAACAATATTCCATTATTGATTAAAATTAATTGATTTTATATTTTCTCATCTATTAGATGAGAGATAAAATCTTTAAAACATGAAAAATTTTAATGGATGATAAAATTTTTAAAATACATGAATTTTATTTTATTTTTTAATAATCAAACAATGAATTTAGTATAATCATATATTGTTCTAATTTCTTTATTTTAAATTTATCATTTCAAATAAAACTTGCATATTCCATTTGGGTTCAGGATTTTCATGAATTTTAGGAATTTAATCGTTTAGTTTTACTATAAAATCTATGAATTGATTATCTAATCACCCTTACACTTATATTTAATTCAATTACCGCAGTTCATGAATTTAATAATTAATTTTTAATTTTATCCTTTATCAATTTAAATATATACAATCGATTTCACTATTATACTATATATAAAAGCGGAATGGAGGGACAAACAAGTTTACAAAAAAACTAATATGATAGTATTCATTAATTAAGTTAATTTTATCGTCTTGTAATTTAATTTTTTAGTAAATTGTACTAATAATTAATTAATTATAAGTTCAATTCTATAATTAAATAATTATGTTGTATTATACTATATATAAAAGTGAAAATTGGAAGAGACAGACAAATTTACTAAAAAGTCAACATAATTATATTATTTAATTGGGTTAATTTTATCATTTACTAATTAAATTTATTAGTAAATAGTATTATTATGACTAGATAACTATATTTTATATATAAAAAATTATATAACTAACATTAAAAAAATAAATTAATAAAAAACTATTAGTGTCCAACATTATTATTTTTTTTTACATTCCGTGAATACTATTAATGGAAATTAATTATAAATAAAACTTCAACATTTAATCAAATTTTTAATTTGATGTCCAATATTTTCTTAAGTTCCGTAAATATTATTATTTAAAATTTATATTATCATTTTTAATTTATGAATTACAAATAAATGATAATTATAAATAAAACTATAATATTTAATCCAATTTTTAATATAATGTCCAAAAAACTAACACTGAATAATAAATATTTAATATATTTAGAGTTATATTATAATAAATATTGGATCATTTGTACTATAA
>CATIWF010063707.1:0-37492 GCA_949630135.1 Balakata baccata
AATCTCATTATCATGATCCTATCATGATTTCCTTCATGCTATGTTTCATATCATGGACTTTCATTAATTAGTTTAAGATCTATATCAATTCATATGCAAATGAATACTAATATAATGAAAGAATGCCTTTATTAATGTGTAACTAAGTGCTTAAGGCGATTGCCTTTTGGGCACATCTCTAACAAGAATATGTTCAAACCGTTGAAATTAGATTTCATGATTAATGAGTTGGAAGAATATGTTCAAACCGTTAAAATTAGATTTCATGATTAATGAGTTGGACTTAACCAATATCATTGATTTGTTGAATTTGTGCCAAGGTCAATGAGTATTGGAGACGAAGTTGGGTTAGTGTACATGAGATGTGCACTTATCAAGAGTTGATAGCTCAATATGTGTGTGAACATCAATTAGTTGATAGCATAAGATTCGATAGTTGCATGGAAATGCAATTGGTATGGATCAGATACCTACCAACTAAACCAAGGATGGTTTGCTGAATTGCCTCAAGGTGATTCTTAGCAAATTAGATGTCGACCCACTAGGAGAACTTCCATATAGGTTCTCTCGGGTTCACAGTGAGGGCTATGCATTCACAATAAAATAGTCAGAGTTATAATATAATTTATTAAAGACCTAATAATCATGTATTTTCACGTACATTCTAACATGCTCTTTTTACATCTAGGTTGCTAGAATCACCATAATGGTATCAAGTGTGAATTTGCGATCACTAATGGAGTTAAACAAGTTGACTGGGCCTAACTTCTTGGACTGGCTTAGGAATTTGAGAATAGTTCTCAAATCCGAGAAAATAGGTTATGTCATAGATGAAGGGCTTCCCGATCCCCCTGCTAATGATGCTTCTGAAGATGTTCAGAAGGCATACAAAAAGCATCTTGAAGATAGTGAGATGGCAAGTTGCATTATGCTTGCCACTATGTCAGCTGAGTTGCAAAAGCAGTACGAGGCTATGCATGCTCACACCATAGTCTTCCATCTAAGGAGTTATTTGATGAGCAAGCACAATCTGAAAGGTTCGAGATCTCAAGGTAGCTCTTCTACTCTAAGATGGTTGAAGGGACATCTCTAGTGCAATATACACTGAAGATGAATCTCTATATTGAGAGGTTGGCCACCTTGGGTTTTGTGATGGATCATGAATTAAGTATTGACTTAATTCTAATTGGTTTGACCGATAATTATGCACATTTTGTGCTTAACTATAGGATGAACGAGATTTCCACCACTATTCCTAAGCTGATCAACATGCTCAAGACAGCTGAGCCATCTGTCAAGAAAGACAGTAAGGCTGTGATACTGATGGACTTTTCTAGTTCTAAGAAGAAGAACAAGAATAAGAAGAAGTCCATAAAGTCTAAGGGAGGCTTGGCTAAGAAGAAGGCCATAGAGACTGCCCCAAAAGGGACTTACTTCCATTATGGCAAGAATGGCCATTGGAAGAGGCATTGCAAGGCCTACTTGGAGTCATTGAAGAAGGCATCTGATGCCCCATCTACTTTAGCTATTTATGTCATTGAGGTTAATACTGTTTCTAATAATAATATATGGGTATTAGATACCGGTTGTGGCTCACACATAAGCACTAATATGTAGGGCCTAAGAAACAATAGGCAGCTCAATAAGGGAGAGTCAGACCTGTGCGTTGGAAATGGAGCAAGGGTTGCTGCATTAGCTGTAGGAACTTATGTATTGACCCTTCCTAGTGGGCTTATTTTAAATTTGGACAATTCCTTTTATGTACCTACTTTAACTAAAAACATTATTTCTGTTTCTAATTTAAATAAAGATGGTTTCCGTTTGGCTTTTAGTAACAATTGTTGTTATATCATGTTGAATGGTATTCTTTATGCTAGTGGTACATTATGCAATGGTATATACATATTAGATATGTCAAATCCAATTTTAAATATCAATGACAATAAGAGGCATAAATAAGATTTGTTGAAATTATCTTATTTATAGCATTATCCCCTTAGCCATATAAGTGAGAGGCGTATGACTAATCTATACAAGAGTGGTAGTTTGAGGTCATTTGATTATAAATCATATGACACATGTGGATCTTGCTCATTAGGCAAGATGACAAAATTGCCCTTTAAAGGAAAGGGTGAACGTGCTAATGGTCTATTAGATTTAATACATTCAGATGTATGTGGTCCAATGTCCACACATGCCAGAGGTGATTTTATCTACTTCATTACCTTTATCGATGACTACTCACGATTTGGGTATGTGTATCTTATGAGATACGAATCTGAAGCTTTTGAAAAGTTTAAAGAATTCAGAAATGAAGTAGAGAAACAACTTGGAAAAAGTATTAAAATACTTCGATCTGATTGGGGTGGAGAATACTTAAGCCAAGAGTTTCTTCACTATCTTAGGGATAATGGGATATTATCCTAGTGGACTTCACCTTACATGCCACAACACAATGGAGTGGCTGAAAGGAGAAACCGAACCTTGTTGGACATAGTAAGGTCAATGATGAGTTTTGCAGAACTACCTAAATCATTTTAGGGTCATGCACTAGAGACTGCCGTTTATATTTTGAATGGAGTCCCTTCAAAGTCAGTTGATGTTACTCCATATGAGATGTGGAATAATAAAAGGCCCACACTTTCTTACATGAGAGTTTGGGATTGTCCTGCTTATGTGAAGCGGACAATATCAAATAAGCTAGACGCTAAATCTAACTGATGTCTGTTTATGGGATATCCAAAAGCATCATATGGATATTAATTCTGCCACCACTTGGAACAAAAAATGTTTGTTTCAAGATATGCTATTTTTTTAGAGAAAGAGCTTCTTCTAAAAGGAGATAGTGGGAGCAAAATTGAAGTTGAGAAAGTTCAAGATGCTCAAGCAGTCGCTGATCAACTGCCTGATCCTGAGCCTACTGCTCATACAAATGAGACAGTAGCTCAATCTTCTAAAGCATAAGAACTTTGTAAGTCAAGTAGGATACGCACTGCTCCAGAGAGATATGGATTTCTCATAAGCGAACAGAATGACGTATTACCCATAGAAGATGATGAGCCTACAACCTATGGAGAAGTTCTAAATAGTTCATAATCTAACAAATAGCTTCAAGTCATAAAGTCAAAAATGGATTCCATATATGAAAACCAAGTATGGATTTTGGTTGACCCACCCAAAGGGATAAAACCCATAGTGAGCAAATGGGTTTTCAAGAAGAAAATCGACATGGATGGTAACATGATTACCTATAAAGCTAGACTAGTAGCTAAAGGGTATCCTCAAAGGCAAGGAGTTGACTATAACATGATTTTTAGCCAAGTAGCTATGCTTAAATCCATAAGGATACTCCTAGCCAGTGCTGCTCATTATTATTATGAGATATGGGAAATGGATGTGAAGATAGCTTTCCTTAATAGAAACCTAACCGAGGATGTGTACATGACACAGCTAGAGGGCTTCATATCCAAAGATGGCGAATAGGTATACAAGCTTCAAAGATCTATTTATGGATTGAAACAAGCATCCAGGAGTTGGAATATTCAGTTTGATAAGACAATCAAACAGTTTGGTTTCTCACAAAATCTGGATGAGCCTTGTGTGTACAAGAAGGTTAATAGGAGTGCAATCGTGTTCCTTATGTTGTATGTAGATGACATACTACTAATGGGAAACAATGCCTCAGCTTTGTAATAAATGAAAATCTGCTTATCCAAGAATTTCTCCATGAAAGATCTTAGAAAAGCAGCCTACATTTTGGGGATAAGGATCTATAGAGATAGATCTAAAAGGTTGCTTGGTCTTTCACAGTCTACATACATAGACAAGGTGCTAAAGAAGTTTAGCATGGAGTAGTTCAAGAGAAGATACATTCCCATGACCCATGGAATTACCCTCTCAAAATATGTGTCCAAAGACACAAGACGAGAGGACACGCATGAGTTTGATCCCTTATGCTTCGGCCACAGGATCAATCATGTATGCTATGATATGTATAAGACCTGATGTATCATATGCTCTGAGTATCGTAAGCAAATACCAATCAGACCTTAGTGAGGGTCATTGGGTGGCTGTTAAGAATATCCTTAATTACTTGAATAGGACTAAGGATGTATTCTTAATATATAGAGATGGAGACCTTATAGTGAGCAGGTATACCGATGCTAGCTTCCAATCTAACAAGGATGATTCAAAATCCCAGTCAGGTTATATGTTCACACTTAATGGTGGAGCAGTCAATTGGAAAAGTTCCAAACAAAAAATGACTATTGATTCCACAACTGAAGCAGAGTACATAACAGCTTTCGAAGTAGCAAAGGAAGCCGTTTGGATTAAGAAATTCACCAAGGAACTTAGAGTGGTTTCTAGCATTATTGGTCTAATACAATTATATTGTGACAACAATGGAACCATTGCATAAGCAAAAGAGCTATGGTCTCATCAAAAATCCAAACATGTACTCAGAAGATACCATTTGATTAGACAAATCATTGGTAGGAATGATGTAAAAATAGAGAAATGTCCACTGATCAGAATATAGCCGATCCTCTAACTAAGCCACTTCCCCAAAGGAAATATGACTCTCATGTACTCGCC
Organism: Balakata baccata; assembly: GCA_949630135.1. NCBI lineage: Eukaryota > Viridiplantae > Streptophyta > Magnoliopsida > Malpighiales > Euphorbiaceae > Balakata > Balakata baccata. The sequence continues at coordinate 4,597 of CATIWF010063707.1, forward strand.
TATGGAATTCAATATAAAAACAATTGGCTTTAGTGCAAGTGGGAGATTGTTAAAGAAGTGCCCTAAAGGCAATCAGCTTTACACTTATTATACATGTTTTTTTTTATTAATAAAAGGCATTTTCATTAATTTGGTAGTCATTTGATATATGAATTGATAGTGATCTTAAATCAATTAATGAAGTCTTTGATACATAACATAGCATTAAAGAAATCATGATGAGATCATGATAATGAGATTCTTATCATGTGTAATTATGTAAGTATCTAAATTATCCTTAGTCATAGGATTAATAAGATGGGATATTATTAATCCGGATAGACTAGCACATGTTATATTCCTTGATTGGATCAAGCAGTATATCTCATAATTTGTAAGCATGAGATATTTAGAGTTAACATGTGGATGCTTGCTAAGAGTAACCAAGTACATTGGATGACCTTCTATGAGACAATCATATGGATATTCTATTCAAATGTTAATGATAATCTTATTATAGCAATGGTGTAAGTATCCTTAGACTTGAGGTACTTAAGGATATCTTGGATACTGATTCTGTACTTTGACTCTATACCTTGTTACCTCATAGAGGTTGCTCATAGGGTGATGATTGGGTATAGCTTGAGGTATTCGAAGGTAATTGGGTAGCCAACAAAGTATTCATCACTCCGAATAGATGGAGTGTATACCCATGGCCACATATCGGGACATTACTTGGAATCTCTAGCCAAAGTGGAAATGTCATGAAGATGGTCTTCAGTGACATGTCTAATAGAGTAATTAGTCTCAAGGACAAGATCAAATATCAATTAGGCTAGGTGTGACGTACTCAGTCTAGCGGGAGTTGACACATTATCTATACTATGAACCGAGTGGGGTATAGAATGGTAAAAGGATAAATTGCGCATAAATTGTTTATGGAAAGGTTCGTAGTCAAACCATAGACTTTCTGGTTAATTGGAGTTCATGATGTGTTGCTAGATATCGCTCATGACTTGCTTAAATTAATTGATAATTAAGTGGCCAACAAAACCGGGAACCTAATGGGTCACACACTTTGGAGATGCAAAGAATGAGTAAAATGGCTTTGGATAGGATCCAAAAATATAAGAGAATTATTTTGGGTCAGATCGCGATGAGATCGCGGAAAAAAATTCGCTTAACGGGGTGACGAGCCTGCTGGCAGCTCACAAATGCTTCTTAATTGGCCATTGATGGCCATTATGTGTATAACCCCTCATTTTCTCCTCTCTTAATTTTTGGTCAATGAAACTGATATTCTTTTGGATCAAAAAGACCCTAAAAGACAGAAAATTGATAAGAAAAAATTTTTGGGAGAAGAAAAATTTTTGGAGACAACAAGAAAATTAAAGAGTTTAATTTTTCTCTCTAAAGAACACACATCATTACTAGCACTTTAAGGTGTGTTGAAGCCATCTCCCTAGTGGTTTCATTCTCTCTTCTTCGCATGGATATTGTTAGAGACAATCAAAGATTGGATTGTTGTGGTTTGCTACAACCGAACAAAGTGAGAAGTTGAAGAAAAATCAATAAATTATAAAGGTGTAATTTATGAATTTTGCTTTGTTAAATTAGTTTTAATCAGCACAAGCCGATTCTCCTGTTTTGGGTTTTGAAAAATTTTAAATTATGTTGCGTAATATGTATGTGATACATGCTTAAAACCCTTCGAGTTATACCCTTTGGCAACCAATCTAGCCTTGTTTCTTATTATATTACCATCCTTATCTAGTTTGTTCCTATATACCCACTTACTACCAATAATTGGGTTGTCCTTAGGTCTTGGAACCAAGGTCCAAACTTTATTCCTCTCAAATTGATTGAGTTCATCTTGCATAGCAATCACCTAACTCTCATCATCTAAAGCTTCATCAATTGACTTTGGTTCAATTTGAGATATACAAGCAAGATTAGAATCAAGAAATTTGGAACGAGTACTTACACATTTTATAGGATCACCAATGATTTGCTCCTTTAGGTGGTTTCTTACAAACCTCCACTCCTTTGGTAGCTCATTAGTTTCTTGCTCTTGAGCTTGGGGTTGCTCCTTCTCTTGAAGTTGTTCCTCTTATCTCTCATCAAGATCATTCTTCTTTGTTGAATTCTCTTGTTCCTTTTGAACAAGATTGAGATTCTCCATAGAACCTACAACATCATCTAAAGGAATACCTTTCCTAAGATCAAGTCTATAGGATTCATCAAAATTAACATGCATAGAATTTTCTACAACCAATGCTCTTTTATTGAAGACTCTACAAGCTTTGCTAGAGGTGGAGTAACTAAGAAATATGCCCTCATCCAATTTTGAGGCAAATTTTCAAATGTTGTCCTTGGTGTTTAATATGAAGCATTTGCAACCAAATACTCTAAGATATGAAATCTTGGGTTTTCTTCCATTCCAAAGCTCATAAGAGGTTTTATTTAAAATAGGTCATTTGAAAATATGGTTTGCAATATAACATGCGGTATTAGTGACTTCCGCCTAAAAGTAGGTTGGTAGACCATACTTATTAAGCTTTGTCTACTCATTTATATTGATGTTTGATTTTTCCTTTCAACTACCCTATTTTGATGTTGATGGCTCACACTCAACCCAAATTTCCTTTGTGTTTTGATGGCTCATACAACAACCAATTCCTTGCAATTTAGCTCACACTACCTAATTACAAGATAACCCAAGTGTTTTAAGTCTAACACTTGAACCCTTACAAAAGCAATTAATTGAAGAAAGTTTGAGAAAGTAAATTACAAGAGTTTTGGCACTTAGAAAGTAGTTGGATAAATTAAACGGTCTTTTGGTAAGGTATTTATACTGATTTCCCACCAAATAGCTGTTATAAATGAGTGTCATAACTCTTTCTAATGTTCTCTTACAAGTACATTAAATATTGTCTATAGAGAGAGTTTCCGATAGGGAATTGACCTATTTTGACATATGGCATCCTCTAGTTGATTGAACGCTCTAACGACTAGTTCCTATATGATTTTCTCGGTCAAGACTCCTAGTGTCCCGGTCGGGACTTGCCCAATGATGCCATACTTAGGTCTTAGGTCTGCAGGCTTCGACTGCTTTACAGTCGAAACCATACTTTCCCTCTCGAGACATCAATCAGTTTAACTTAGTCATTTTGACTTCCAAATGATGTGACACACTTTGGTGGAGTCTCTTCTTCAATGGTCATGTCCTTTTGAATTTTCTAATCGAACTATAACATGTCCCGATCTGGAAATGGTATGTTCCGGTCTGCTTTGGCTTTTGGAACTTTGGAAGAATCAGAAGGCAATGTTTCCTAGTCTGTACCCCTATCCCGTTCAAAAGATTAATGTCTCTCTCGGCAGTTTCACGTTTCTAGGAAATACTTGACTTGTTCAATGAGAAACTCATAACTAAATGTGCTGAAACTTTGAACACTATCAAAACAACAGTCAAAGAAGATGTTAGTGATATTTAATTTGATTGTCAAGATCAAAATGGAGAGCAATCACCCTAGGGTTGACAAGGTGGGTCAACGAAAGTCCATACTTGATTTTTAGACATGGAATCTGTATTTGACTTATGGCTTACAGCCGTTAGTCATATTATGAACTTTTCAAAAAAATTTCATAAATAGTAGGCTCATCATTCTCTATGAGCAATACGACCCTTTTGTTCTCTTATAAGAGATCTATATCTCTTGAGAACAACTCGTATACTACTTTACTTTGAAAGCTCTTGTGTTTCATAAGGTCTTACTGTTTTCATCTTTATAAGTAACAGATTTTGGGTTTCATCAGTTGATTTGTGTTTGCTTGAGCATCCTGGATTTCATTAAGTTCAGTCTTTCGCCCACCATCTTTATATAGAAGAAACTCTTTCTCTTGAAAGATAGCATACTTTGAAACAAAAACATTTTGCTTCAAATAAAGGTAAAACCAATATCCAATTGATTCTCATTGATTATCCCACAAACAGACATTATGATAGATTTAGTTTTTAGCTTGTCTAACATTATCTGTTTCTCTTTAGCAAAATAGTCCTAAATTTTCATTTATGAAAAAATAGGTTTTATGTTATTTCATATCTTATAAGGAACAACAACAATTGTAATACCCAACAACTAGGGCTTAGTCATTATATGTGAATACACGACATATGAGGGGTAATTTGGTAATTAAAAGTAATGATAATATATATATATATATGCATTAGATTTAATGTTATAATGAAGGTATATTGAAGATATACGGAGGTATATGTAAGGTATATGTGAGGTATATTGGCCAATTTTAGCTTATGTTTCAAGAAAATGATGAAATAGCAAAATAATTATGAAAAATTAAGGTGTCATGGTTGTGACAAAGGGGGGTGTCACGACTGTGACAAATGAAAAAATTGGATAAACATGACTGTTCAAGGTTGGTTGCTATAGTAACTCTTCATGACCGTGAAATGTCTGTATATAAGCTTTTTCCATGTTCTTATCTTCATTTTTCATCATCTTTTCCATCCTCAAACTCCTATAGTAGACAATAGACACCCACGAACCCTAAGAGAGTGATTCTTCATGGTTTTTGAGTGAATTAAGCACCAAACCAAGAGGGAAAACAAGATTAACGCTAGATTTGAAGAAATTATCCATTTTGGTGAAGATTTGGAGGAGAGAGGAAATTAGTGCAAGAGAGATATATATTCCTTACACGAACAAGAGTGTTTTCTGCCATCAAGAGGTAAGGAAACATAAGAAAACCATCTCTTTACTATGATTTTAAAGTTATATGAGGTGATTGTATTATTTAGATGGAAACCCTTGGAGGGAGATGAAGGGTGTTTGGGAACTATGTTGAAATCATGCATAATAACCATACTTTGGGGAGTATGGGTTTGTTTTATGTTTTTCACTTGCCATAGACATAGTATTTGATATATGACACTATTTATGACAGGCAAACAAGGACAAGAGGGAGGAGACCGACAAGAAGGGTAGATAGTTCCTTAGTTGAGTTTTGTCAAGCTCCTAATAGAGGTTTTTACATATATACATTGTTATTTGCCCCTTAAATGTGATAAACGCATGTAAATGTTGAGTTATATGCAATAATATTGTTGAGCATATTTATTTGTTAAGTAATAGGATATTATATAATATGTGACATGAAATGGCATGATCAAATGTTAGAAAGGTTAATTAGAGTATTTGAATATGTATAAATATGGTTATAAGCAAGAAAAAGGCAAATATGTTCAAGTGGGTACAATGCATTTGTAAAGCTTAAGTTGTGAGCTTAGTTGTGACCCCATTTTGTAGGATGATTTAAGTTGTGATAACTTATGTGTTTTGGTATCTAGTGACCATGGATGATGTCTATGCATGTTTAGGTTTAGAAGTGGAATTTTGACAAAATTTGACCATAAGCACAAGTTAAGACCTTTCACAACCATGCTGAAACTGTCATGACCATGAAGGCTTAGTCCAGAAACCTTCACGACCATGCTTCATGCCTAGGCATATTTGTCATGGTTGTGATGACACTATTCATAGCAATAGTGACCTATATATAAATGATGTTTTGGTAGGTCCATTACATGCCGATTATGCACAAATGTTTAAGTATGATGTAGAAACATGTGAAAACATGTTGATATGCATATATGTGAGATGTAAGCATGCATATAAAATATGGAAACATGATGGAAATATAAAATAATGAGACTGAAATAAAGGGATACTTTGATATAAATATCCATTTCTATACTTGAGGACTACTTTAGGATAAATGATGCATCATGAAGGAGATAAATGATACATATCGATAAGATGTATGAGTGAGGATCGGGTTGTTTAGCCCTGACCTGGGTGCTTCTGTTCCCAATACTCATATCTATTATCCTCAGTCAGGTCAGCTGAGCCCTGGTTTGGGTGAGCACGCTTGACTTAAGAGAGCTCGAATGAGCATACAGATTACAGTTACACTCAGTCAGGTTAGCTGAGCCCTAGTTTGGGTGAGCATGCTTGACTTGAGAGAGCTTGAATGAGCATACAAATTACAGTTGATGAATAGGATGACTAGTTCACCTACTTTACACCCTGTATCCGGACAATTCGAGAATGAGGCTTGGGTTATTTGTGAAAGTTTGTATTGAAAAAGAAAATGAATAAGACAAACAAAGTTAATAAATGAGAAATACTAGTAATAAGTATAACGGTAAAAGTGTAAAGTATATGTATAATATGAACATGGTCATTGTATATAGTCAATAGATCACTTGTTTATTTACCATAAGTATGATTAATATGTTCATATGCCATGATATATGATGTCATGCTATATTTCGTGTTGTATACCTATGTGATGCATGGAAAAATCTCATTACCTATATATACCACTAAGCTAAAAATAGTTTAGCGTGGGTTTTTCTCACACAGATCAAGGAGCTTGTAGATAATAGAAGTTGTTAAAGAGAAGTTAGCCAGAGTCTATATCAAAAAATGACATTTGAGATCCAGTTTATGGGTCTATCTATCATGTATTATATTTTGTATTAATATGCATATGGGGGCAATATTTGTAGCGTGTATATGATATAGATATGATGTATGTATATTTTGAACATGTTGAGGCCTTGAGCCAAAAACTTGATATTGTTAGATATATTATTAGAACAAGGAAAAAAATAATGAGCCTTTTATAATATGAATAATGATTAACTAGTAATAAGATAAGCACAGATAGTGGCATTCTATCTATATAATAAGATTGTTCATGTTATAGGGTGATATAATAGGCATAGTCCTCTTATAAAGGTAGGGTATTACATCAACTGACTGATAAGGTATTATTTTTATCACATATGCATCACCATAAAAGGAACTTTAAAGAATTCTAAAAGCTTATTATATACCTCACCATGTCTAACAAGATTCGAATTAGTTTATTCGCAATTATAAATCATTGCTATATTTTTATGTATTAGTAGTGACGTGGGATTGGGATTATTACTCCCTCCAAGCACTCCCTCGAGTTTAACTAGCCTAGCCCACCTTGTTGCAAAACTAGCCGAATACGAGTTGCTCTTCTCTTGTGCATCCCATCTCATATCAGATTGTGCTGTTAATTAATTATTTATTTATATTTTATAAGCAGTAAAATAAGCTGTTAAAACTTTGATGACTTCTTATTTGTCAATCCATCTTAAATAAGGGTGAATTTCACTCACGGTACCCTAATTATATTATTTGTAACAACCCAGCACCTGAAATATTATTTGTAACACAAAAATACTTAAATTATATAAATCGTAACAACTCAGTACCTCAAAGATTATTTGTAATACAAAAGTATTTCAAGTTTTATTTTGTAACTAAATAATACTTTCATCTTTAACTGTTAGTCTCCCTAACATAAGTGTGAAATAAAATATCAACATCAGATAAATTTTAATAAAAATAAAATTAATTATAATATCCACATCAGATAATTTTCAATTTTGCTAATCGGGTATTACAACTAATTTTGTTTTTACTAAAATTTATCTGGATATTTCATGTCATACTTCTGTTAGAAAGACTAAAGGGTTGTTTGATAGTGCTATTAAATGTTCCAAAAGCAAGTTTTAAATTTTTTTATTTAATTTTTTATGAATTGTTTTTTTTAAATATGTTTCTGGAAAAAACATCTATTTATCTATATCAACCAAAAATAGTTTTTGAAACTCAAAAAAGTTAAAAATACCAAATTTTTTTCCGAAAAGCGTTTTTTTCCAAACACAATGTTAAACGAGCTCTAATAGCTGAAGACAGAAGTACTATTTAGTTACAAAATAAAAGTTGAGATACTTTTGTGTTACAAATAATTTTTGAGGTACTAAGTTATTATAATTTAAATAATTGGAGTACTTTCGTATTATAAATAATTTTTACGGTACTGAATTGTTACAATTTACATAATTGAGATTCCGTTGGCATAATTCACCCTCTTAAATAAATATGAATTCTCAAATTTCTTATCTAATACTATGCAACAATTATTAAAATAAGTGCCTATTAATAGTAATTTTCATACACAAGAAAGAAAAAAAAATCTTAGTAAGGTAAAATGTATTTTCTCTATTTCATTTCAATTGTCCATTTATTTTTATTTTTTCGCAAACCACATGTGCTTTCATATTTTTTACAGACAATTCTACTTAAAATTTATTTATAGTTAAGATTTTTTATTCCTTCTTAAGGATGCGGTTAGTTGCAGTCAATGCTCTTCAATCTAAAAGCTTCTTTCAACATACTCAGTAGGGATGGTAATTTCCAATCTGCGGTGCCCCGACCTCGATCCTAATGGAGCGGATTTTTTTTTCTATTTTATACCTCACCCCGATTCCAAAATATTTTGTATTGGGGATGGTATATACATCTCCCACCTCAATTCCCGCCAGATAATTTTATTTATATTTATATATATTCATACATATAATATTATATATTTTTTAATATAATTAATAAATTTAAAAATAAGAATATAACATTTAGTTAAAGTAAAAAAAATATTTTTTATTTAAAAAATTATATAATTAACTAATTAATAAAAATAAAAAATAATGTTAAATATTGAAAAAAAAATGAAAAATATATAATATAAATCGGAAATTAAGGATCCTCATCCCCGTCGGATGCAGAGATGGGAACAAAAAAATTTTCTCATCGAGAATCGGGGTCAAACAAGGAGAAATCCACCATGAACCCGTCCAGTTGTCAATCATAATACTCAGCCTGTATTGTTGAGCTACAATCATTGAATCATTTTAAAATTTTTCAATTCAACGTTAAGTTTCTATTTCAGAAATCAATATTATATTTAATACATATCTTTTAACTTTATTCTTATATTAAAATTACACCTTTTCTTTTTACAATTTCAAGAAAAGAATAAAAGGGCTTGAAGTAATTATTGTATTGAAAATATTATAAAATTGATGGTGATGAATCGTTATCTTAATTTATATGAAAATTTTAAAATGGATATTTAAAGCGAAACGAGGAACTAAATTGGTATTGAAGCAACTAGTAAGAAAGAAGTAAAATGAAATTTAGGGTCCCCATTACTGAGTAAGAATTGAGGTGTGGAATTAGGACAGATGTACGTGCCCAAATAACCAGCATATTGAATCCAAATGATTCTTATTGATAGATACCTAACAACAAAGAGGTACTAATTAGGACTACAACCCCCTATCAGTTTTTTCCTTAACTATTCTTGGAAGCTCCATCCACCATTTTAGTTCAAATAATTGGTTTCTTGGTCGGATTCCTTTCTCTTGCCAACCTTGATTGATCTTTTTTTTCTTTTTGGCGTCCAACTAGAGCTGTTCAACATGTAATTATCCAACCCAATCACCCGGTTCAATTCAATCCAATCCAATATTTTGGTTTAAAGTGTTATTTTATTAGGGTTGGATAAATTTTGTTTATTCAAATTGTTACAAGAGGTATGGTTGGGTATATAAGCAGGTTGGGTTACAACCAATAAATTGACAGCTAACTACCTAAATAGAGGTGTTAAAATGGGTTGGCGGATTGTGTTCTTGTCGTATCGATCCACTCGGGTGACATGATGAGGATCAATACGAACACGACCCATTTATTAATCGAATTGATATGAATACAACACGAATATTAAACGGGTCATACGAACACGACACGTATAACACATTTAACTTTTCGGGTTGTATTTGGATCATTAAATCTGACACAAACACGACATGATTATGCTTTTTTAGGTCATTTGATACAACATGACACGATCCGACACAATACGATTATATTTTTTGGATTATTTAATACGATATAATACGACTGATACGATACGAAAATGATATTTAGATATTACTTTTTTTATAAAATGACGCTATTAACTTTGATATTTCAGTAAATTTATACGTGTTATAAACGGGTTGGGTCGGATTGACACAACACAAAAAAATTAAATAGGTTGCAACAGGTTCGCATGTCAACCCATGATTCGACACAATTTGAGCCGTCATAAATAGATCAATCTGTTTGTGATACGAATCCGTATAACCTCAACAAGAACTTGCTAATTGTACATATTTCATATGTCAGATTCACGTGTTATGACTATTTTTGACACCCCTATACCTAAGTACCTTGTATGGGATATGAGCTAAGGATTTAATAAGATCTTTTGTTCTGATCTCCTCCCTATATATATATATATATATATACATGTTTATGGGAGGAGATCAGAACAAGGGATCTATTAGCCAATCAGTCTTTGTTTAACGATCATATATTATTTATATATATAGGTGAAAATTAATTAATGTAGGTATATCTAAGAGTAAATTTTTAAAAGTTTCAAACATCTTTAATATTAGATGAGATTCATGCTTATATTCTTCTATTTATTACAGTAGTAATGCTACTTGTATTAATTTATTTTGTACTAACTTGCCTTAATTGTATTAAAATATTAGTATTTTAATGCAAGTTATTTAGCAACACAAGTAAATTAATAGTTAATAAAGTAGGAATATTTTAATGCATATAGAATAGAAGTTGGTAAAAAATAGTTAGAAGAAGTAACATTTTTCATTCTACAATTCTGATATATATATATATATATTATTAATTGTAACTAATAAAATTTTAATTTTCAAAAATATTATAATAGTTTGTATAATTGAAGAAATTCCAAATAAAAAAAAACAATATTTATATATAAATGGGTAGTTAAATATAAAAACTAATAAAATATATTCTTACAAATGATAATTAATATGATAATCTCAAAATCTTACTTTATATATAAAAATGGGAGTATGGGGATAGTCAAAATTACCGAAAAGCCAATCTGATTGTATTAGTTAATTGAGTTAATTTTGTCATTTAATAATTAAATTTATTAGTAAAAATCATTAATAATTTATTAATTAGAAGTCAAATTCTATTAGGATTAGATAACTATATTTTTTAAAATAAAAATAAGTATTTTGAAGTCAATGTTAATTTAATTGCCGATAATTTTTAATTTAGTGAAATAAATTTCCATTTGGATATTTCAAATTTGAATGTAGTTGGATCACTTTCAAAATAAAAAATATTATTATTCCCCTCAAGAGTTACAAATTGGTTCATTTTGCTTTAGTTATTGTTCCTATATTTTTAAAATATATATATAATTTTAAAGCAAAAACATGTATATTATTGTTTAAAATTATTTTATGAATAAATTTAAAATTAATTATGAAAATCATTTTTTTAATTTGAAAACTAATTATGGGATATATCCAATTTAAATAAAAATTAAATTTAATACTACATGTAAACTTGGGAATAGAGGATATAAGAAAAATGACTGTATAGTACTTTATATATATATATATATATAATAATGAATATATTAGTAATTTAATAAAATTTTAGATAAACATGCACTACTATAATTCACAATGAAAATAAAATGTCATAATAAGACAAAATAAATTAGTAAAAAAATATATAAAAAACTAAATAATGATTAATAACGAGTATAATATCTAACAAGCATGTGTAGAGTACAATAATGAAAAACTAGAGAACATGTAAAATGATCATAAAGTACAACTACGTGTATTTTATATATAACGCTTAATAATTGATAAATTATTAATTTGGGAGGACGTATAGAATAATATCAAATTTGAGATTACATGAACCTCTTATTTAATATGAATAAAATACTATAAAATAATATAAAATTTGAAATAAATATGTCTTATAATTTACTATTAATAAAATACCATTGAGTTGATATGTTTACATTAATATATATTTATTGAATTTGAATAATAAAAAACAAAAAATTATATAAAAACCAAATAGTAACTAATGACGAGTTCAATATCTAATAATCATGTACAAGATATGTTAATAAAAAAAATAGTACATTTTAAATATTAAAGTATAACATGTGGGACAAAATAACATCACTCTTTAAATTATAAAAAATATTTCTAAGGAAATTTATTCCAAAAAAAAAAAAAAATCGTCTAATAACAACTTAAGAAGTTTTATTTAAAAAAATAAAGGAAATGATATATATATATATATATATATAAATAAACTATCAAATAAATAAGTAATAGCCAATTCAAATCAGAATCCAATCCAGCTATTTTTTATCATCTATATTGGATTGGGTTGGTTTTTAATAAATAATCATTCACTTATTATCTTAATAGATTGGGTTGGATTTATGACAAATAATCATTCAATTTGATCCATGAAAATCCCAACGTCCAACTTCTCATTATTGCCAACTTTTAAATGTGATAGTATTTATATTTATTTTTATATTGTTTTATAGGAAAAGCATTGCAAAAAGCTAGAGTTTTAGAAAAATAAACAGCCGTCTGAATGTATGTTCTCATACATTTTTTTTTTTTTTGGGTCTAATTAACGATGGAGAAATTTGATTTTGATGGTAAAATTTCAAGTAAAAAAGGATTTAATATATGAGTTGATAATTAATGGTAGTGGAAATTTACTTGTTGAAGCGTAAATTTCGTATCTTCAATGTTTCAGAACACCGGTTGTTAGAATCCAGACGAATTCCATAGCACGAACACCTTCGATTCTTCCTTGGATAAACTTGGGATGAAGAGAAATTCAAAGAAAAACTTTTGTAGTATTTTTATCATTTTTTTCGCGTTCTGTTACTTGTGATTAGTGGGGAAGGAGAGAATTAATTTCCAATTAACTTCTCCCTTTTATACCTAATTTACATTTGGGCCTTAGGTTAATTGGGTTAAATGGGTCAAATCCACATGGACAGCTCAAACTCATATCCCAACATCTCCCACGTACCCATAATAGACTTGGCTCATCCCATAAAAAAAATATCATTCCAAAAACTTAAAAAGAAAATCAATCATATAGGTGAACGGACCGTGCGACCTGAAATACACAAATAGTGGGAGCTCCAATATACAAACCTAACCATAGATTTTATAGGAGACATCAACCCAGAGTTGTTTATATTCATTAAATTGTGCTTATTTACCCCAAGTATTTTTCTTAATACACATAATTGAGTATCATTCAATTCTTCTAGAATCCATACTCATATTTCTCTTACAATTACTTAGTACTATAAATTATTTCAAACTTTGTTAAGCGAAATAATTTCGGTTGGTGAATACAAGCAACGAGTGTATAAGCAAAAAATACTCTTTCTTTTGCCTTCATATCAATTGGATCAAAATTAACTCATTTTCTAAGAGCGTTTCATTAAGTCGAATCATCTCATGACTATTGAGTACATCCTAAGATAGCCAACATTAATTTATCACTTCATGATATAGTCAAAAGTCATAAAGGGTAATAAAAAAATAAAATTCTTATTTAAGATTTCTAGGATTCACATAGCAAAAAAGCAGAGATCAATTCTTTCACTTCCTAATAGGTCATTTACCACATGCAGTATGAAATACATGCTATGGTGGGAACAAGTGGATTCTTAAAATTAAACGTAAGGCAGATGAGACTATTCAAAGATATAAAACTCGATTAGTAGCCAAGGGCTATACACAATAAGCAGGAATTGACTATGAAGATAAATTCTTGCCTGTTGTCAAGTTTGCATCAGTTCGCCTCATTCTAGCTATTGTAGTTCAAATGGACATAATTATATCACATGGACGTCAAGACTGCTTTTCTCAATGAAGAACCAGATGAACTACAATAGCTATACACAATAAGCAGGAATTGACTATGAAGATAAATTCTTGCCTGTTGTCAAGTTTGCATCAATTCGCCTCATTCTAGCTATTATAGTTCAAATGGACATAATTATATCAAATGGACGTCAAGACTACTTTTCTCAATGAAGAACTAGATGAAGAGATCTATATAGATCAACCTTTAGGCTTCGAGTTTAAGAGATGAGAGCATAAAGTTTGCAGACTAAAAAGATCTGTTTATAGTCTTAAACAAGTTTCAAGACAATGAAACCTCAAATTTCATCAAGCCATGTTAAAGGATGGCTTTACAATGATGGAAGAAGATCATTACGTGTATGTAAATGTTTGAATATTGGTTTCATAATTTTATCCTTGTATGTCGATGACATATTTGTTAGCTAGAAATGATAAGAAATTGATTGATGTTACTAAGAAGTGGTTATCAGCGAACTTTTAAATGAAAGATATGGGTGAGGCTAGCTATGTGCTTGGAGATAAAATCCAAAAAGGCTTATAGGTTTATCTCAGGAGACTTACATTAAAAAAATATTGGAGCGTTATCATATGCATGATAGTAAGCCCATGGATACCCCAATTTAAAGGAATTTGAGTCTTAGTCTTGATATGTGTCCCAAGACATCTGATGAGAAAGAATAAATGTCCAAAGTACCGTACTCCAGTGCTGTTGGAAGTTTGATAGATGCAATGATGTGCACATGTCCATATATTTGCTACACCGTAGGGCTAGTAAGCAAATTTCAATCTAATCAGGTCCGAAGCACTAGATGGCAATCAAGAGGATTTTGAGATATCTAAAAGGAACTTCAAACTATGTCTTATGTTATCAAGGGAAGGATTTGCACTTAATTAGTTATATTGATGTTGATTGGGGAGGTGATCTTGATCAGCGCAAATGGACTTCTAAATATATATTCTTGCTCAATGATTGCACAATTTTATGGAGTAGCAAAAAATAATCTTATATAGCTTTATCAATAATGGAAGCTGAATACGTAGCGTGTTCTTCGACTATACAAGAGGTAGTTTGGTTGAAAGGTTTTTGCAGCACTTAGAAATCGTTAAAACAACATCTGAACATGTCATAATATATTGTGATAGTATAGCTGTATTAGCCTATGCTAAGGATCCGAAATACCATGGAAAGACCAAACATATCCAAATTAGATATCACTATATTAGATACATGATTACAGAAAAGGAAGTGGTTCTGAAACACATTTCGACGAGTAAAATGGTAACAGATCCTTTTACCAAACCAATAGCTAGGGATGAATTTGTTAGTACCCTAGCTTATGCAAAATGTGAACAATTTGTAAACATTGACAGACCACCTGTTTTGTATATAATGAAATTAAAAACATATTTGTTTAAGTCGTTTGTTTGCGAATGTTTTAAATATATGAATATTTTTATGTTTATATATATGTCTTATTATTTCATCACATGATTGATATATGAGAATCATATGATATATTATTGTGGGAATATTAGGTTGGTAGATTAGTAAATCTCACCTAATAAAATAATTATGGTGCATGTTTAAATTAAACAATAGTAATTGGACTATGTTGATGGAAATTGATTGGATTGTGTAATAAGACTATTGTATTTTGCTACATGTGTTAGGTTATTATTAATTACTCTAAAACTTTGCGACATAAGATAATTAGAATTGTGAATTGTGCTAATTAATATCATTATTTCTAATTAGTTGAAATGGTTGTTACAAAGAGCATTATTGCTTATTTGAATCAAGAGGATAAGTTGAATGATAAGAATCATGATGTTTGGCACCAAAAAATTCAGTATCTCCTAGAAGAGCAAGATATGTTGGAAACGATCACATAACCTATGACTAAGCCAAAGCATGGTAGCACTGCTCAAAATAGTAGGGATATGGAAGCATATCAAGCCTATAAGTGCAATGACAGAGTTGCTCAGATACTGATACTGAGCAGCATGAGGAATGATCTGATGCTACGTTTAGAGAAACATCGCTCAGCTCTGACAATTTGGGACGCTGTCAAAGTCCAATTTGGTGGAACTTCGACTACTAGGTTGCGTTAATTGACTCTCAAATTTGAAGCTTACAAGAAGAATCCTACTTATACAATGAGTCAGCATCTCACTATCGTATCTACCATGATAAGTGAGTTGAAGGCCGCTGCCCATGAGTTAACTGATGAGCAACAAGTCCAAGTTGTGATTCACTCTTTTCCAAGTGCCTGGGAGAACATGCATGTTAACCTTATCCATAACAACAACATCAAGACTTTTGATGATGTTGCCCATCATGTTGAGCTGGAGGAGGATCGCCTTCTCACTAATAAGCTTACGAGTGAGGCTTATATGATTGATTCCAAGGGAAAAAGAACTTTGACCTTTGGATAAAAGATATGGAAAAGTAAGGGAAACAAGAATGGCAAGGGAGGCAACAAATCCAATCTTAGTAGAAAGAAACGCAAGTACGGAAGACGTAGTGGCAAAAAAGGCAAGAACATGAATTGCTTCAATTGTGGGAAGCAATGTCATTTTGCTCATGATTGCATTAAGCCAAAGGTATTGTATGACCAAATTCATCCCTCTGAATTATATGTTAGTAGTTGCTCGATGCTTGCTGAAACTATTCCTTATTGGACTGTAGACTCAGCGTCAACCGAAATGCCTTCATAGAGTTTCGTCGGATTCCAAAAGGGAGTCGAAGTATCTATATGGGGAATAATGCTTCTATAAACGTGTTTGGAATTGGCACTTGCAAGCTGGTGATATGGGGAGGTCGCACTCTTTAACTCCATGGCTTACTTTACACTCCTGAAGTTCGACAAAATTTTCTTTTTGTAGTTGTTCTATTAGGACTTGGTTTTAAAGTTTTTTTTAGAATAGTTATGTAAAAGTACTATTGGATGATGTTCATTATGGTTCTAGATATTTATTAAATGGTTTTATTGTGTTGGATATTGTCCTATTAATGTGGATACTTATGTTTTCATTGTTGGTAGTTCTAGTAATATTTTATTAAATAATGATATTAAATGGCATACTAGATTAGGACACATCGAGCAAGATCACTTAAAAAGATGAGCAAAGGTTGGTCTTTTAGGTTCAATTGAAAAAATTGATTTGCTTGTTTGTGAGTATTGTCTAACTGGAAAAAAACAAGACTACTATTTAGCAAAGCCAAAAGAGCCTCAATTCCTTTATAGCTTATTCATTCAAACATTTGTAGTCCAATGAATGTGAGAGCAAGACATGTCGCTCACTATTTTATCACATTTATAGATGATTACACTACGATCATATTTCTTTAATCTCCCATAAATCTGAAGCATTGGATTGCTTCATACGTTATAGTAAATTCGTTGTGGATTGCTTCATATGTTATAGTAAATTCGTTGAGAATCAATTAAATGCACATATTAAAGTATTAAGGACAGATCGAGAAAGTGAATATCTATCTGATTTATTTAAAACTTATTGTGATGATAAGGGTATAGCTAGACAGCTAACTATTCTTTTTACTCCACAACAAAATGAAGTAGCAAAAATAAGGAATAGAACCCTGTTGGACATGGTTAGGTCAATGATGGCACAAGCTAATTTGCCTATTTCCTTTTGGGGAGATGTGATGTACCCAAATTAAATATTCGCAAGTGCACAAGCCAATCGTAGAATGGCAAGATACCCCCGAGGTCGATCTCTCAAGGAACGGTTCGGCTTAACTCCTAATTACCTTTAAATTGCCAATGGAAACACAATGATGCAACTAAATATTCTATTCAGTTTTGATGGTGCGGAGATTAAACTGGCAAATGTTGAAACAATTAATTAACTAAGAGACAAGTAAACTTGATTTAATTACTTATGAGACTTAAATAGACATTTAGTTCGCACATTAGTTGTAAACCCTATCCCCCAATTCAACCAAACACAATGAATTAAGATTCCTACGACTATCGCCTTAAGTCGCTAACTACCCAAGCTAATGGTATAATTAACGTTCAACCCAATTTTTAGGACAAGTTACAAATAGTTCGTCTAATAACTCACCCTTAAGATATCAATTCTAAATCAAATAAATGGTGGTCAATCATACATTCAACTTAAAACTTCACAAGCATAATTAAAGATAAAAAGAATCAAATATCATTAAAAACTAAAGGGGAAGTTCAAACGTCCTAATGGCTGCTAAATACCTAACAAAAACTTTAGCCAAGCTTGACTTTAACCATTGTCAAGTTAATTCCAAAGCTAAAACTAAACATGCCACAACAGAAAAGAAGAAAAGAATGGAAATTAAAACCCCCTAAAACTGATTAGTTTGAACCTCCCTTGGATAGTTGGTCTCTAATCCTCAAAAGCTCCAAGCTTGACAACTTCAATAGTGAATAACCTCCAATCGTAGCCCACACTGCTAAAACAAGATGGAATGACTTCCAAGGTCTTTTCCGCCATCCAAATCTCAAAAGTAAACAATGTAAAAGTGAAGTGATTTCAGAACCCCCCAATCTAAACCTTAAAAACATCTTTAAACCCTTAGAAATTTAAGATGAGTTCTTTTCTAATTAGAACTCTCTTTCCTAATTTAAAAGGTAGTAAATATCTACAAACTTTAATCCCTAACCAATCAAAATCAGAGCACTTAAAATGGGCCTACACTTCAGCATTTGAGAGTCTCACACGCAGATGGCTTCAAAATTTCCAAAAATCCACACTCCCGTGTCAAAAGGTCTTCCATATGGATCCACACTCCCGAACTTTAAATCCATACGCTCGTGTGGATCCACACTTCCGTGCCAGAAATGTGACAGTGTCAATCCACACTCCCGTGTGGTTGACTTTCCACCAAAATGCTCAAATCCTCTAATTAGAGCAAAACTTTCCATTTCTCCTTCATTTTTCCTAAATCAAAAGATAACACCAAATTACACAATTCCCCAGCAATAAACACAAATCAAAGGCTTAAAAACATACAATCTAATATAGAAAACACTATAAAACACGAACTGATTAAGATGCGCTATTAATTACAGCCTACATCCTTAACCGTGTGCCATCAAAAACTGTTCCTTCCACCCCATATGAGTTATGGAAAGGTGAAAACCCTAACTTAAGTAAAATGAGCCCATGGGGTTGTGCTACTTATATCCATAACACTTCTCATGACTATGGAAAACTTGGTCCAAAGGGGAAGAAGTGTTTTTTTATAAGATACTCAGAATTCGCCAAATGATACGTATTTTTAGGGGAAGATGCAAGTGGAAGGGTAACAGAAATTGTATCACAAGATGTCATTTTCTTAGAAAATGACTATCCTGAAAAAGATGATATAAATGGGAATTTTCGACTATATAAAATGGAAGATCCTAAAACAAGTAGGAGTGCAAGAATGGTTGATTTAACACTTATAGAGCAAAATAATATGAAATATCATGCTCCTACTAAAGCAAGTGGGAGTGATACATTGCTCTAATACCAATGTTGATAATCAATGGTAGCGAAAACTTGTTGAAGTATGAATTTCATGTCTTTCATGCTTCGGAACACCGGTTATTAGAATTCGAACGAATTCCACGGTACGAACACATTTGATTCTTCCTTGGAAGAACTTGGGATGAAGAGAAGTTTAGAGAAAAACTTACGTAGCATTTTTATCATTTTTTTTCATGTTCTGTTACTTGTGATTAGTGAGGAAGAAGAGAATTAATTTCCAATTAACTTCTCTTTTTTATATTTAATTTACATTTAGGCCTTGGATTGGGTCAAACCCACATGAGCTGCCCAAACCCATAGCTCAACAATGTGTTATCTCTTGCTTTCGCACATTATGTCAATTTTCCTAAAATTATTTTCGATACTAATATCACCTGTACTTATTTTTTATTGCAATTAATTGATCCCTCAATTCTATATTTAATTAGCCTTATTAATTTGAGACAAATTTGATTTAGTAGAATTTATCAAGTCATATTAAATTAATAAGAGAGACCATATCATAAAATAACAAATTCAAGGTCTAATTATAATAAAAATAGAAATATGTGACCAATTATATTATAAATTGTTATCATGAGTATAGTAACAAAATGTAAGCAACTATAAAATGAACAAACTGATTTAATTTTTATAATATGTACAAAAGGATGGCAAATGGATGGGTTAGAATGGGTATGAGTTAGATCTAAATAGGTTGAGTTGGTTGCCATTCATTAATCCATTTATGATCCATTTAATTATTGAATAATTTTTGCTCACCACCAACTTTGAAGTTTTCTTTTCAATATTACCGATTATTTTTTTATTTTCAGTTTAAGTAACTTGTTTTTCATTTATAGCCATTTTTTCAAGTTTACTTATTTTTTCTTCTCTTTTCCTTTTGTCCCTTCGTTTTCTCGATGATTGTGTGTTTCGATTTCCTCTATCCTGTCAAAGATGTACTTGCCGATAATCAGATCAACAGGGTCCAAGTGGAGAGCGGTATCCATGTGGAACGATTGCTCTCTTCTCAAATCAGACTCTAACCGAATGCCAACGCGAATATCGAAGAGCTAGAGAAGAAATTTGCACTAGTATAAAGCAGTACTATATGCAATGGTTGTTTTAGACTATATGCAGTGATTTTCAAGTGTCATGTATGAGCTTGAGTTATATGAAAGGTTTCACAACCGCTACATATAAGTCATATGCAACGTTTGTTTACAAACAACCGCTTCATATACTTAAAGCTTATCTAGCGGTTTCTTCAAAAAACCTCTGCATATAATCTAACATTATGTAGCAGTTTTTACAAACAACTGTTGCCTATAGTTTTTTTTTTTTTAAAAAAAACTGTTTTATATATATCTCAACCACAGCACATAATTATATATTTCTGCTTCATATATATATCAATCAAGCATCAATAACAATCATATTAAACAAAAAAGACTCAGATATACATATCTAACATAACTACAGCTAATACCTATAGCAAAAACTATATACACAAGTTAGTCTCAAATATTTGATTATTAATCTCAAAATGCTCAATAATATCCAACAAATATTCAATAACATCTACTTTTCAACAATAGAAGACTATATAGTATTGTCTCTATATATATTCCCTTACAAAGTAGTCGGACCACAAGTCCTCAATTTTATCAATTTATTGCCTAAGAAGTTCAATTCAGATGAGTCACAGTGGGATCCAAAATCCTGCTACTAATCATGCATGCCAGGAACTTAAAATCAAGCGTAACTTTCTATTTTGTGGAAATTTCAAGCATTTGTAGCATTCACCATTTGAACTTCATAAATAGAACAAATTCCCTTCATAATATATCCCGTGTCATAAGAATTAGACTTTAGTAGCTAACTTAAGTAGTGGATATAAAGATGACAAACTTGTAGCTTGTTACGAACTTGTTCCAGCTTGGACTCCTGTAAAATATTTTCATATTAATATGGTAACATTCAATATATGAGTTATATTTGCTAATAATGTTTGTTTCTGTAGAATAGTTTGCCTAACTAGCCTCCTCTTGGAGAGCTTCTCTTAAATGAGACACAAGGCTTGCTCTTGATGATTCAATGGCTATCAGTTGTTCAATGCAGTCCCTCAAAATAGCATGTTGTCCTTGCAGCTCCTCCATATATGCAGGTCCACAAAATCATCCTGTTTAACAGAAAGAATAGCTCATTAAAACAGGTAAATGTTGAGGATTAATGGGGGCCACTGGGAAACTTTTAATGGAGACTTATCTAAGAAAGTTGATCAAAGTTATCAACGGTATCCACCAAATGAAATAAAATGGAACCCCAAGGATGCCTTCTTAAATACTATATATTCAGGTTCAAACCTTCCAATGCATGACAATGTAAATCAAGTCTCCATATCAACCACCAAATTGACATTCTGTATCCCCAATTTTCATGTTGAGATCCCAATTGACCACATAATTTTTCTTCCATACTTGTGCTTGATCATGAAAACATTTATTCTTTGACACTATCGGAATTTAAGGCAAAGTCTCATAGCCATAAATAGAAACTATTGCATCAACATGCAAGTATGATGATAAGCAAATGATGAACAATTACCATAAATGCACCAATTTACACAATAAAATGAAATGAAGAGCATAAAAAAATGTACATGCAACAAAACAGAATATTACACCCCTGCATTAATATTAAAGACAATAACTAACCTGAATTAATATTTCCACCAATTTCCTTCTCTGCTTTCTCAATACAACTAATAGCACCTCTGCATTTGTTTAGTATTACATATTCGTCCACCTGACCACTATGAACGACTTGATAACCTGAAATTATCTTGTCCAATGTGCTACCAGTAGGCTGCTTCTATTTGAAGGAAAGAAAGATATGATTATAATCCCTAAAATATATAACATAACTACCAAAGAAATACCAATCATAACAATTCCATTTACCAGTTTAAAGCCTACATGCTTCCCATTTCTATTACTATTTTCTGAGTACTTTCCTAGAATCTCGTCTTTCAGTGTTTGTAATCGGGAACCAAAAACTTTTCTTTCTTCCCATATGTTAATCTACATACAAAAACAATAAAAATCAACCACATGAGGTAAAGAAAACTGATCACAATATGCTTTATTCAAGAAGTTGATACTTCTGTGATATGTCCATGCACCTCATAGATCATTATTCTTGTAGCAATCTAGGTAAAAAGTGAGCATCAGGATTGAAGTCTTAAACTATAAAGCATTATGAACTGAATAATAGAAACATAAGATCATGCAGTAAAAGTATGGCAAGGGTGTAAGACAAGATTGAAACAAAGATGAAATGTTTACCATAATCAAAACTATATAGGAGGCAATCGCCCCATTATTTTAGTCTCTCCAATGATGAAGAAATTATTTCCTATGTCCAGTAACTATGACTGAATTGAAGAATCTTATGTTTAGTGTGAACCAATTTATGTTAGTCAACACTCTCTATGACATTAGAGGCTGATTTGGAATTCTACACATCTCCTCACTGGACTTGGAGAACTAATGGAATAAAGGATGCATGTCAATAGTTAAAAATAGCTGGAGTTCATAATTCTTGGCAATTTCAAATAATTTAGTTTCATTCGCATAAAGCAAATCTACACAGAATCATGAACGACTTCAAACAAATTTCCTAGGACATTCATATATGTGGAAAGAAAGGAAAGTAGTTATGGTGAACCTCATTCAACAGTAAATATAGAAAAATTTAAGCATTAAATACCAGTCTTAGAGCAGCAGTTCTCCCAACTTCATCCCCATTTTCAATTACATTACGAAGAGCTTCCAGAAGAACCTTCCAAAATTCACCAACAAACTCTGAACCTTTTCGACGCTGGACGAGTTTCCCACGGTACGACACGAAATGGCAACACTCAGCAAGCGACCTCGAGCTCCGTCGTCTACGGCAGCGTGAAATGGAGAGTGAACAGTAGTTTGGGTCGTCGAAGAAGGAGAAGAAGGGGGCTGCGGGCTGGAGGGAGAGAAAGTCAAGAATGGAGCTGCGGGTTAAGAAGAAGAACAATGGAGCTACGGGAGAAAGTAGGGCTTTTATAACACATTTTATGCAGCAGTTCTATGCGGCGGTTCCTCCAAAAAAACCACTATATAAAATATATGTTCATTATATGCAACGTTTTATTCATAACTGTTGCATATACTCAGAAGTTTTTTAAATTATTTACTAAATTATTACCACATTTCATATACAGCTGTTTTCTATACAACCGCTGTATATACTCTGCTGCATATAATTTTTTTTGTACTAGCACCGCTTCTTTCGTGCACAACGATGTGTATAGAACAATGGGGTGTGGCGAGCTACCGTTGATAGAGAAGGTGTTGCTGGGATTTGCATTGGTTTCTTTTGTCATGCTTTTGGTGATCATATTGTTATTTTATTACATAATTTGTAGAATTTGCAACTATTCTTTATGCGCCAACATAGATGAAGAGGAGGGGCAAGAGGATTTTATGCACATGGGAGGTTGGAGAAGGGTTGTGATCATAGTTGTAAAAGCCGAACCGGCCAACCGGCTTGGCCGGTTCAACTGGAAACCGGCCCTTAGGCCTGGCGGTTTTTACATCCAAAACCGATGGGGAAACAACCCGGAGGTAAAACCAGCGATCCGGCTGGTTCAACTGAAAAAACGAGAATCGGCCGGTTTTGATAGGTTTTTTCGGATTTTTTTAATTTTTTGCAAAAAAAATTTAATTATTAAATTTGATCTAATCTAGCCAATTCAACAGGTTCAATAAAAAAACTTGACCTCAAAACTAGATGGGTTAACTATAAACTAATCAAATTAGTCCAAATAAACATGTTTTTAAATAATTAACCAACCATTATTTATAAAATGATATGTTATCTTCATTCTTACTTTTTTTCTATGTAGAATTGTTAATTCATTTTTACATTTTTTCTTACTTCTTTTCTATATTACTTTTCTTTTACAATTTGAAAATTTTGGATGATTGTATTTTCAAGTTATAAATTACATTTACATTTCATAATTAATTAAATGTTTAGTTATACAAATATATGAAATATGATTTTTTTTTAAATAAAAAAGAGAATATTAGACATGTTATATTATTCTTGTACACTAGAAAATATTTCCAACAATATATTCTCTATTTTTATTATGTATGAAATATATTATATTTTATTATATATGAGACATGTTATATTTTATGAAAATATTACGTAGGCCGGTTCGACTTTAAACTCATGATCCGATGGCTTTTCCGGTTCATTGACCGGGCCGATTTTTACAACCCCTTAGTTGTGATTGTGTTATGGCAGCTTTCTTGTATATAAAGATGAACTGTGTATTGTGGCACAATTCTTTTGAAAAACACATGCTAGCAAGTTTGATCTGTGAATTGTGCAATTTTTTACTAATTAGAAAGGATGATGTGTAGGGTAAAAGGATGAGTTGAGATAGAAGTGATAAACCATGGTTAGATAGGATTGGTTAAGGGAATTCCCAAGGTATACCCAAAGTATCCCTAAGGTATACCCGAGGTATTCCCATGGAATTCCCAAATGTATGCCCAAAGTATCCCTTCCCAGGGAATTTCTTGAGTATCCCCAAGGTATTCTCGATGTATTCCCATAAAATTTTCAAAAGTATAACTAAGATATCCCCAAGATATTTCTAGAAAATTTCTTCCAGGAATTCCCAAGATATACCTAAAGTATTTCCAAGATATACCCCGATGTATTCCCAAGGTATACCCAAGATATTTCTAAGGTATATACAAAGTATTCCGAAAGGTATATCAAACTGTTTGTGTTGAGAATTTGTGATGTTTTGAATTTTGATTAAATTCTTTTTTTTTTTTTTCTTCTTCTTCTTTATGATCAATTTTTCTTGTTTTGGTTTTTTTTGTTTTTTATTTGTGAAAATGGAACTAATATATGTTCAAGGTATACTAAAGGTATCCCGAAGATATACCGTCTGGGCAAAATTTGGAGTGATTTTGATATTTGGGTACTATTATAATTTTAGAAAGTTATTTTTGGTAAAATTGAAAAAAATTTCAATGCCAGTAAAAATGTAAAATGATATCCGTTTTTGATATTTTTGTAAAATTTCCTAAATTATTATATGAGTATTCATATCCATTTAACCCAGACTCACCCTAATTCATCTATTTATTTACCTATTTAGTATATAATATAATATATCTAAAACTTAATTGGGACCTAGATTTCATCTCATTAATTTGGAACTCTAAACAGAGGAATTTTGATATAAAATTTTACTCACAAACTTATCTTAATATGCCCTACATCCAAGTGTGTTCGGTTCACTACTTATTCATTAGACCAAAAATTATAAATATACAATTTTGCCCTTCTTATTGGTCTCACTCAATCCGTACACTAATTCTTCACTTTCTTCAAATTCATAATTAGACTCAAATCATATTGATGTTGTTTCAAATACAATATGCTCAATTTTCGGTCATCTTGACTTATTCAATTTCAATTTGTGTGCATCAATTGTTGTTCCAAATAGGCAGATATGACAGTTTAACATGTAATTATTAATTTTTTTTCAAAAAAAATTTCTATTGAAAACTTCAAAAAATTAATTTTTAACAGTGAAAATAATAATTTCTTCCAGTAAAAATGTAGTAAATATATATTAACTAGGGATAGCAAATGGGTGGGTTATGGTATGTATGAGTTGGATATAAATGGACTGAATTGTTTACACCTAATTAACCTATTTATAACCCATTTAATTTATTATTTGTGTACCCATACTCATTTAACCCTACCCACTCATTTAATATATAAAAATAATATATCTAAAACTTATCTGAGACTTGAATTTTATTTCATCAATTTGAAACTCTAAACAGAAGAATTTTGACGTAAAAGTTTACTCACATACTTATCTTAACATGTCATACGTCCTGATCTGCTCAGCTCACAGCTTGCTCATTAGACAAAAAATCATAAATTTACAATTTTTTCCATCTTATCAGTCTCATTCGATAACTTAGTATCACAAGTCCGTATACTAATTATTCATTTTTTTGAGTCTGTAATTAGATGATGATCATACTGGTGTTGTTTCAATCACATTACGCTCAATTTCTTGTCATCTTGACTTATTTGATTTTGTTTCGTGTGCATCAATCAATGCCACATATAGACAGACGTGATAAACGTATAATTATTTTTTTTAAATTTCTATCGAAAATTTCAAAAATTAATTTTTTAACAGTAATAATAATAATTTTTCAGTAAAAACAGCAATAAATATATATTAACTACAAATCATATAATTTATTTTTTATTAATAAAAAATTTAGAAAAAAAATAATATTAGTAATTTTTATGTAAACATATAAAAAATGGCTAAAAATGATTAATATGTTAAGCAGTTTTTCTTAAAATTTTTACAAGAAATTTAATAAAAATTTGGAATAAAAAAATTAATTTTTTTTTTAATTTATATATGGGTACCCATACCCAACCCTAACACACTCATATATTAGTGAGTTAAAATGGTTGAACCCATTTATGATTTATATCCTAATTTAAATGGATGGATATGAGTGAGTTAATAAGTATGAGTTAGAATTATCACCTCTAATATTAACTACAAAATCACAAAATTTATTTTTTATTAATAAAAAATTTAGAAAAAAATAACATTGAAAATTTTTATGTAAACATATAAAAAATGTCTAAAAATTATTATTATGTTAAGTAGTTTTTTTAAACACAAAATTTAATAAGAATTTAGAGAAAATTTTTTTGTTTAATTTGGATATGGATTTAAATGTGTATCCATATCCAATCCTAACTCATTCATATATTAGTGGATTAAAATGAATGAAACCCTTTTATGATCCATACCGTAATTTAAATAGGTGATTATAGATGGATTAAGTGATATGAATTATTATTGCCACACCTAATTTGTACCCACATGCATTATGTCGATAGTTTTAGAAATTGTCGGAGAACAAATAATTATGTGACGAAGGTTAGAAATGCATAATTCTCACAGAAAATGTATGTATAGCTTTGAGAATTCAATGAACTTGGAATGGGCATCCGAAAGAGATCGAAAAATTCAAAGTAGAAAATGAGAGTGACACCCAATAGCAGTACAAAGATATATAGCCAGTGACATCAAGTTTGATATTGAAGAGTCCAAATCATGGAAGAATGCTAATAATCTAATGATATATAATTTAAGAATATTGTCAAAAAGGTTTGCAAATGAAACTTATGTTTATGTAATTCTTTCCTATTGTATAGACAGCCACAGGTTCAAAGATTTTGCATTGGAAACCACAACTGTCCATTGTGTAATCACCGTCACCATAATTTCACTGTATATATATCCCTATTCGAAGTATGTTTCTACTAATTACAAACTGCCCCCAAGGCCATAGGATTTGTTGAAAAAATTGCAACTATGAGTCATTTTGATAGGAAGATCCGGATATATATTCATTGATATAAGAACTATGACTTAATGCATTTATATGCTCAAAATTGTGAATGTGTAAATAGAAATTGAAATTCAAAGTAAGTCATTTGCTAAAGAGAAATGAAGTGAAAGTGAATAAAGTGAGTGAGAGTTGTCTCACATCACTAAAATTATAAGTTGGGACATGATTTATATGAAAGGGACATTCTTACATTAGTAAGAGAATATCATGGAAGACTCTATCTCGCGCAATCAGGCGCATGATATTGCAAATTTATGGTTCGAAATAGGCCAATGCATAGGTGTACGAACGTCAGACATGAACATCAAGCCGAAATCTCTTGGTCTAGACCAAATCCAATGGTTTTTATGGAAAGAGACATTCTTACATTGGTAAGAAAGTAGCATGAAAAATTCTCTCATGCTCAAGCG
Organism: Balakata baccata; assembly: GCA_949630135.1. NCBI lineage: Eukaryota > Viridiplantae > Streptophyta > Magnoliopsida > Malpighiales > Euphorbiaceae > Balakata > Balakata baccata. The sequence continues at coordinate 32,766 of CATIWF010063707.1, forward strand.
CAATGGAAGTGAAATCCATAGTCCGAAATAGGCTAATAAGTAGGTGCAGGACTTGCGTACATGAATGTTGGATAAAAAATCCCTTGGTCCAAATCCAGACCTAGCCCAACTTTTACATTTTTTTTTTAATTTTTGGAAATTGAAGGACACGAACGACACGATTGTGTTGATGTATACAGTGTGTGCATAACATAACCTGTATCGTTTTAACACAACCATGTCGAAGTGCATGCATAACGTGTGATATGCCCATGTCGTTTTGATACTACCGTGTCGAAATACACCGTGTGTCCGTGTCATGTGACATAATCATGTCATTGATTTTTCCATACGTGTCTTTTGAGCTTCTTTTTTTATGATATTTCAGAGATTAATTCATCATTATTTGTATGTTACAAATGCTTAATTGGCAGCCTTAAAAGAGTTTAATCATAATTAATTCCTTGTCACCTCCCTCTCGTATAAATAAGAGTTCTTGGCTCTTTTTGAAGACAACTTTTGAGACTTCTTTCTTCTTGTTGTTCTTCTTCTCTAGTGATAGAGTGCGTGACACATATTTAGTTCATTGTAAGTGGATGTTGCGTATTCAACATCTACTTGATATATATTATATCTTGAGAGACAAACATTGGTTATCCTAAACACCTTTTGTGGAGGGCAAATTTGTCTTAAGGATACTGTATGGTATACAGGCCTCATATTCTATAGGGTGACGAAACCAACAAAAATAAATTACCTACTCTCCCAATATTAAATTGTAACAGTGATGAGTAGGGTTGAATCCCAAAGGACTGATAGATTTATTTTTTAATGCAAGCAATTGAAAAATGGAGGTTTTATAAAACTGAAATTAAATTAAATTTTAGAAATAAATAAATTGCAAGAAAATGAATTGAAATTAATCAATATAAGGAAGCTCTAGTCAAAGGTATAATTAGCCTTAGAGAATTTCAATGGATCATCAATATAAATAAAATCAATTCCAATTCAAATACATCGATTTTAGACACTAACATGTTATAGCGACCAATCTTTTCCTTATTTGAATGATAATCAAAATATGCTATTCATTTATTCTCTTGTTATTAAGCAACCTTAGAAACGCTTCTTAAAATTTAACTTAACAACATTACGAACTAGGAAGACAACCAATGCAAATTAACAAACAAGCATGCTCGGTTTATCTAAGTTTGATCATAAATTTCCACAATATAAATTGAAAACAAGTCCACAATCAATTATATTGTTTGTCACTTATATGACATTAATCAAACAATTATGGATTTGATAATCTAATTAACAAGCAATTGCAATAACAAATCAAATAATTGGCCTATCAAGCAATTGTATCAACAATCAGATTAGGAAATATATGAATACTTGAAATAGAAAAGATAAGAGAGTTAAGCTTAGATCTTACAAATAAAAACTCCAAGAACTTAATCAACCTTTAACTAGAAAGGAGTTTAGTGCTCCATAGATTGAAATTACAACTCCTAAGTAATAGAAAATCAAGTTTGAATTCTAAAGTGGCATTCCAAGATGATTCTAGCCACTGAAAAAGAGGTTTAAATAACTCTAAGCTAACCCTAAAATCATCCAAATAAAAATAGGAAGGAATCTTATATAGGCAATTCTGATTAAAAACGTGGGCATGCCTTATCTCTACTTGTCCACAATGTTCTTCAGAATAAGACATCTGACCCCAAATACAACATGTCCTCACTTTATCTTGCATCTGCCTTCAGATATAAACCTTCAAATCCCAACTTTTCCATCATATCCCAAATGCTACAAAATTAGGCACAAATAAGTTCCAACTTCCAAATTCAACCATAAGGCATAAAATACAACTAAAGTATTTAATTAAGCACATTAAACACAAAAATCCTAAGAATTAAACAAGAGTAAAAGTCTAGAAATATCAAACTAATGGATTCCTTCTACCTTTCTCTTATGGTTTTATCTGGATATTGGATCAATCACTTTAATAATAATCTTAAGACAAATTTATTCTTATTAATTCAATATTTAGATTTGTTATTAATTTTGTTTGTTTGCTGTTTTTAGTGAAATGGTGAATACGATATCTGCTATCAATGTTCAAGATGGTTCCCAGCCATCAGATTTTGTTGCTCGAGTTATCTCTCTGGTTGTGCCTATAACGGTACCTGTGAACTATAAGGAGAAACTAGAAAAATTCAATGGTTTGAATTTCAAGAGGTGGTAGCAAAAAATGTTGTTTTACCTGACTATCTTGAACCTTTCATAGTTCTTGGCTGAGGATGCTCCTACTCTTAAAGAGTATGAGTAAGATGTCTAACCAAGGATGGCCTATGATAGTTGGCATGATTCCAATTTCTTGTGTAGGAATTATGTCATGAATGGATTGCATGATTCGCTATACAATATGTATAGTGGAACTAAGACTACTAAACATTTGTGGAAATCATTACACTAGAAATATAAATTGCAACACCTTATACCTATGGATATCACTTATACTTATATCATGTTGTCGTATATTGCATATAATGGAAGCTAAATTTTCCTTTATTTCAAATATAATCATTTATTTAATTTCATTTTCAATATCTTGTGTCCATATTTAAATTATAGCTAGACACGTACAACTTGATCCTATTGCGATAAACCAACCCGTGTCAAGTTTATCTCGTGAATACGTCTAGCTAAAATCCCTACGTATGCATGTGTTTCGTGTGACAGACATTTATAAAATAAATATGTCCAAATGAAATGCATGTATGGATGGTCGAGAATGTTACAAGCATTTTAGTGAAGGATAATGTTTGTCACTAATCCATTGCAAACGTAAATAGTGACAGATTAAACTGTCAAATTCTTGTATTCAAACCATTTTTTTCTTTTGCTTAATTAAGTGCTTTTTCCTATTGGGCATCGAAATTTCCATATTCATCTTGTCTCAGTCTAGTGTGTTTATATTATCAAGTTCAAACTTGCAATGATGTAGTTTGCTAATTTTAGTTGTGGAAAACGTCCACATGTTTCTACTTTCACTATGAGATAATCATATTATTCTAGATTTATATTTTTTTCAGCAATAGTTTATTGGGAAAATGAATCAAGATATTAATTTTATCAAATTCTTCAGCTATTATAAGAATTTTTATTTAGTTTCTGTCGAAATACCTCCACTACTGATACTACCACATACAATTATAAGAAAAGAAATTAGTATGTAACAATAAATTTGAAAATTGTTTATTTTGCCCTTTTTTGCTCGTTGCAAACTAAAATGCACTGAAATTTACCTTTTTTCCCCTTTTGGAATGGGATGATTTATGTTTTAATTTATTAGACAACAATGCAGAAAATTCAAGAAAAATAAATTAAGAATAATTAAAGTCAAAATTAAAAGTAGTAAGGAAAACTAATTATTAATAAATTAATTTGGTTGGTTGGTTGGTTTTAATTAGAATTCACAATAGATAGTGTTTGTAACATACGAATTCCACAAAATTTTAGGAAATTCATGTGCAGATGTTCTATAATTTTGTGTTTGGAAATTTCAATTCTATGATATGAATTGAACATAATTACAACAAATTCTATCCAAATTCTACAAAATGAAATTAACAAATAAAATTTATTCACAACTATTCGTACCATGCACATCACATTTAGTTGTTTTATTTTAGGAAAATTTGAAAGGTACCCCCAATTATATAAATTGTAACAACTCAGTACCTAAAGATTATTTGTAACACAAAAATACTCCAATTACATAAATTGTAACAATTCAGTACCAAAAAAATTATTTATAACACGAAAGTATTCCAATTATGTAAATTGTAACAACTTAGTACCTCAAATATTATTTGTAACATAAAAATACCTCAATTTTTATTTTATAACTAAATAGTACTTATGTCTTCAGCTATTAGGGTTTATTTAGCATTGTGTTTGGAAAAAACGCTTTTCGGGAAAAATTTTATATTTTTAACTTTTTTAAGTTTTGAAAACTATTTTTGGTAGATACAGATAAATAGATATTTTCTCCAAAAGCATACTTGAAAAAATAATTCATAAAAAATTAAAAAATTAGTCAATTAAATCAGAAAATTCAAAATTTGCTTTAGGGACACTCAACAGCATTCCCAAACATCCTCTTAGTCTGTCTAACAGAAGTATGATATGAAATATCCAGATAAATTTTAATAAAAACAAAATTAGTTTTAATACCAAGTCAGTAAAATTGAAATTTATATGATGTGGATATTTCATATCACTTATATTAGAGAGACTAATAGTTAAAGACAGAAGTACTATTTAGTTACAAAATAAAAGTTGAGATACTTTTGTGTTTCATAATAAAAATTGAGATAATTTTGTGTTACAAATAATATTTGAAGTACTGAGTTGTTACAATTTACATAATTTAGGTACTTTTGTGTTACAAATAATCTTTCAGGTACTGAGTTGTTACAAGTTATATAATTGAAGGACCAATTCACCCGAAAATTTTAGTTTAAAATATAATGATGATGAATAATATAGAGTTAACAAAAGATAGTCTTGACTAAGTAAAGAGATAGAGTGATTTAATCGACTAAAGTCGATACCTAGTGCTATACTATTGATCTAAAACAACAATAAATAAATAGGCTGTGCTAATAAATTAACATGTCATAAATTGCTAAAATTTGGAAAATTTTTGCACTGCATGTATATAAAGAAAGTGTTAA
>CATIWF010063742.1:0-10260 GCA_949630135.1 Balakata baccata
TTGGCATTGTCAAATCATGGTTAAAAAGCCATGGCCACCTCTATCCCTAGAATCTTCTCTTCATAGGCATAGGCCTGCCCATGATGATTGGTCTATGAGACAATGACTACCATTACCATAGCAAAGTTTTTCAATTTAAAAAAAAAAAAACTAAAAAAAGTTTATTACTCATCTTATTTTATAACTCAAATTATTTTGTACTGCTTTACTCTATTTATATAAAAATATTAATATTTTACTATAGATCCAACAATACAAATGATTCTCAAATTTTATATTGAATTTCTTGTTCTTAAGATTTGTGACTTGCATATCCTAAAATAGTTTTTATAAAACCAAAAACTTGCAAATTAGGTGTAATAAATATAAAATTTGAGTTTTTAAAAATAGTAAAAGATGCTAAAGCTGTCTATTTAATTTCAGGTAAAGAGGATTTAGGAGTAAAATGAATAAAAAATTTTAGAAAACAGAATGATAAAACATACAGACTTATGGCAAAAAAGAAGAGGCAAAAGTTACTCCGACCTGCCGGATTCGAACCAGCGACCTAAGGATGGCATACAGGCTTTCACCTACTACAGTCCTCCGCTCTACCAACTGAGCTAAGGTCGGATTATGAGTCTGTTTTGTTTTCAAACTAAATTTTATATATATAATTGAATTTTGAAATGATTGTATTAGGGTTTTAGCATTTATTGACGCTATCAGCCACGGTATATATACGTTTCTCCGCCACTAGCATTTCTTCAGCCCCCACTCACGAGCAATAGCTTTCATTCTCCGATTATCTAATTTTATTTGTTAATGGCTGCCAACCCACTTCTTTTTCTCATTTTCTTTCATTTCCTGATCAGTTGTTCTCATTAGATCTGTTTTCAGATTTTGATTGTTTAGTTAATTATCAGGAACTGCCCAAGCCCCACCTTCATCTCTCACCTAACCTTCTCTTCCATTTTCTCATTGGGTTGATTTTTATCTGCCTTTGCACTCGTACAGTTTTGGTTCTTTCGTTACTCTGTTCTGATGATCCTTTTGATTTTTTACTTGAATCTTGATTTGTAAATTGTTCTGGAATTGATTGATTTGCTGTTATTATTGCTGTTTCTTTCAGTTCTGATTGATTGAGAAAATGACAGCTACTGCCCAGCTTCGTTGTGTAGCTTTTGCAAGGGAACACTCGAGTTCTTCTCAGAATCACCGTGTCTCCAATCCCAGTTGGCCTGCTGTTTATTTTCCATTTTCCAATTCTCAAAATCACTCTCTCCGCCTTCTTAATCACCCGAAACTCCCAAAGCTTGAGCTTTCACATTCTGGAGGTAATGGCAGCAGTGGGATTGGTCGGGGCTACGGTGGCGGAGGCGGCGGAGACAGTGGAGGGTGGAGCGGTGATTCTCATTCCGATTCAGGATTTGGGATTCTGGGTCTTTTCTTAAACGGATGGAGATCTAGGGTAGCAGCAGATCCACAGTTCCCTTTCAAGGTTCTAATGGAGGAATTAGTTGGTGTATCCGCTTGTGTTCTTGGGGACATGGCTTCTCGCCCCAATTTTGGACTTAATGAGCTTGACTTCGTTTTCTCCACTCTGGTCGTCGGTTCCATACTTAATTTCACTCTCATGTATCTATTAGCACCAACTGCGTCTGCTACCAGTGCCACTCTCCCTGCCATTTTCGCCAATTGCCCAACTAGCCACATGTTTGAACCCGGCGCTTACAGTCTCGCGAACCGATTGGGTACTTTTGTGTACAAAGGCACAATCTTTGCAGCTGTAGGATTCGCAGCTGGGCTAGTGGGTACGGCAATCGCAAATGGTTTGATCACAATGAGGAAGAAGATGGATCCAACTTTTGAAACACCAAACACGCCACCACCCACGGTGTTAAACGCAGTAACATGGGCGCTTCATATGGGTATTAGCAGTAATTTGAGATATCAAACACTTAACGGAGTGGAGTTCTTGCTGGCCAGGGGGCTTCCTCCTCTGGCTTTCAAGACATCGGTGGTTGTCCTGAGATGCTTAAACAATGTTCTTGGTGGAATGTCGTTTGTTATATTGGCAAGATTGACAGGATCACAGAGTGTAGGAGAAGCTAAACCTGTTGTTGAGGTTGGATCAGGTGCAGAGAAGGAGAAATTGATTGATGGAACAGAGGACTTGCAGAGCAATCAGTCGACTTTTAAGTGATTCATCAAACCTTTGTTTGTTTTGTATATGAAATAAAATTCAACATGATGCGAGTCTTGCGTCTTTTCTAAGTTGAAGCAATTTAGTTTGTAGTTTTTCCTCTTCTTTGGCTTGTATGATCCCAAGTATAAAGCTCCAGAATTGGAGAAATTGTTAGGTCTATCACATTAAATCAATTCAACAATATAACAATATTAATTTAATTATTATTTTTATCGTGAAAAATTAAATATATATCATTACATAGAAAAAATTTAACAACCGAGAATTGAGAATACTTGAATCAGCAACTCCAAGGTTTACGAGATAATTGTCACTATATTGTAGGAAAAAAAAGAATCAGACCACTGATTGATGTCGTTGGGTTGGTGAAAACGTGGTTTGGTGGGCCTTGGTTGTGACCAAAATTTGCATTATTATTTCTCGGGCGAGAAAATGGAATTAAGCATGTTTCTCTAAAATGGGTTCCTTGTTCATGATTGTAATGATGTCCAACCGGATATTCTACACAAAAATTGATAATTTTCCAAGAAACAGGATCCCTTTAACCCTCCAGTTAGATGAAATCTTTAACAAACCCCATGAATGCCACAAATCCACCACCTCTCTTTCCTGCTTCAATGTCAAGAAAATTGAGAAAGAAAAGATAAAGAAGAAAATGTGTATACAATAGAATTACATGGAAGATATCATCCTCCAGATTAGGATTCCTCTATGTCATCCTCCTCTTCATTGTTCTTTTTAATCTCAAGATCATCTAATCTATGAGTTGTATAAGCTTTGTTATGTCTATCCCAGGCCACAAACTGCTATCCACACCGAATGCCATCTCAGTAAAAATCGAACAACAATGTGGACTTTCATCTCACAGCTTCAGGAGCAGAGTTGCAGTAAGGTGTGTGCAAGCAAACCAATCTTGTGCACATTAAACACAGAGTAGCAAATCCAACTCCAATTGCGAGCCCACAACCACTTTTCCTTCTATCCAACCTTACTGCTCTCTCAATTATTTTCCCAAAAGTCGGGAGTAGTCCCCCGCATGCTAAAACCATTATGTGATCTAGACCACTGTAGTCGATCCCAGCAAGTATGGCTCCAATTGCAGATATTGGACCCACAAAACCAATCAGAGCTGCTGCTGCTAGAGCACTGTGCCAGCTGTCCGTAGCGCCAAATATGCAGCTAGCGACAGCAGCACCACGAGGAAGTCCATGTAGAGAGACAGGAAGAACCATGTGCCTACCGAGTCCATAAGCTTTTGGTGCAGCCACTCCCAGTGCAAGTCCTTCAGTTAGTGCATGAAAGGCAACTGCTGCACATGAAAGGAATGATTGAAGGGTGTTAACACTTAATGGAAAGCCAGTTGCCAAAGGTAGATTGTTTGCTGATGTCTTTTTGCGGCTGGCAAAACTCAAAATGCTGAAGCTAGAAACATGGACGACCACTGTTCCCACAGCAAGCAAAAAGAGCAGGGGGACGACCCCCATCTTTGATGACACAAGTAACTGCACTGGTCGCCAGGCTCCAAGGACAAAAGCAATGCCAGATGCTGCACCCATGAGGAGAGCATGCTGAAGTTGGAATGCAAGAGCAAATGCAACAAGAATGACACCACCAAGCAATGGCCCAAGGCCAAAAAGCAATGAAACAAAGAAGCCTGAAGCATCTTCTGAGCTGCAATGTCCAAAAACTAAAATTTAGTGGCAAATAATATGCAGTAATTGCATGACGAAAAAAGAAAAAAAGGCTACAACAAAGCAAATATTTTTTTTTCCTAAAAGAGAAAAGATGAACAGGTTGAAATATATAACAGTCCTACCCAACAAAATTATTCTTCGAAGAAAAAGGATGATTGAGATGTTTGTGAGAATCGAGAATTTAGAAGGAAAAAAATTCACCAATCCAGGAAAGCCTTGAAACTAACTCTAAGCTACATCCCATGATTAGAGTAGTTTATAAACTTAAAACCAAGTAAGAAATTGGGCAGAATTGCCTGGTAGAGAACATCTCTAATTTTGTGGTCCAAACCAAATGCATTCATGAGGAATCTATGGTATTAACGTTGACAAATGCCCAAAAGCAATGATTTTACATCATTTTCTGGTCATGCTAATGACAAAAATCTCAAGGAAACAGTTTCCCTAGCTACCATCAAGTTGCAGAAAATTTTCATCTCTATCAACTATTAACAGCATATGCACATAGCAGGAAAGCAAAGACAGAACAATTGCCAAAGTTAACATGCTATGCACTATTACTGTATGCTAGTATCAGTATGAAAATGTGAAGTGTTAATGAAACATCAGGCAAATGCAACAATCCTACTTCCAACATGCATTTTTGGAACCTAAAGCTACATGGGGACTCACTTGTAGTCATGGCTAAAATGCTGGAACATCGTGCTTAAAGCTTCCATAAATGCTACAGAAATAGTAGCTGCTGATGCCACTTGAGAAGATGATGCTTCCTGTAACCGAAAACCCAAACCAAAAACATGCGCTATGAGAAACATAAACTAGACAAAAAAAAAAAAAAAAGTGAAGCCAAATTCAGCATCTCATCACAGTTAAAGCTTTTGCGTCACTTCAATGTAGCTTCTATGTCATTTTTAATAAAAAATAATGAAGAATCGTGCTACATTAACCTATAAAATTACCCAAAGTTCCACTTTACTCTCAAATCTGAGATAGAAGTGTAAACTAAAAATATCTTAACTAACAATATCATGTGAAGACCAAACAAATTTCAAGAGAAAATTAACTATTGAATAAAGAGGCTCTTGCCTTCAACTCTCCCTTCCTTTCTTCCTCTCCCTCATCTTAGTCCTGCCTAGAATTAATAGTTCCTTCTGTACAATGTGTACATGCTATATGCATGTATATTTCAGCAACTATATTACATAAACAGATATGACAAGCTGTCAAATGCGAACTTTTAACTCAAAGTCAATTCTAATAATTCAGAGCAGGTTTGAATTTAAAGTAATTCAAAGCATTCTGAATGCTCAAAGTGAAAACGAATCTCTAAATTGGCAGTGGATTCTATGAATAAATGAATTTTTCATACCAAAAATTTGACAATTGTATCAAAATGGTACTAAATCTTTATTTTGTATCAATTTAGTACATCTTTGCAACTTTATTTCAGATGAAAGTACTTACAATATTTACAGTAAAATCCGTCTGATGTGAACACTGGAGATATACGTGTCATACCATGTTACATGCCACTTCAGTTAAAAAAATGCTACATATTTTGGTATTTAGACATATGAATTGGTAATATGTCGCATTTTTATCTGAAGTGACATGTGATGTAGCATGATACATATATTTCCAATGTCTATGTCAGATAAATTTTACCATAAATATTGTTTTGAAACAAAAATGCAAAGATGTACTAAATTGATACAACACAAAAATTTGGTACCATTTTGATACAAGTACCAAAGTTTTGGTACAAAAAATTCATTTTACCTTGGACTCAACTAAGAATGCTTGAATTTGGAGAGAAAGATTACCTTGAAAGCATCAGGAAGCACCTCAGCAACAACCATCCAGATCATACATCCAGCAGCAAAACCAGTACAGAAAGGCAGGAACTTGTTAAATGCATCAGCACATATGAATGAGGGAACGGCTACAATAGGCTGTAATAAGGTAAACTAATATGTCAACAAAAAAAGAAGCTAAAGAAATTTCAATTTACATCAGATCATAGTTAAAAAAAAATTTCAACTCATTAGCCATAGATTAAATTTTTCTTGCTTTCTCATCAACTTTTCACTTTGGAAAATGTGACAACAATTGAGAAGGTAAAGAAATTTTAAACCACCCACATGCTTATTCAAGGGGCTAATAAGCATTAAGCATATGTGCATTTGAAGATGCAACTAACATTTTTTTTCCATGTATTACAAGGGGAAATAGATTGAACAGTTAATTCATAGTCTAGGTTTGTGAACACTCCTACAGGCAGAATAGTTGGGAATCAGAATTTGTGTTGTTATTATTCAACTGAGAATTTAACCATACCAAATAGCAATAATCAAACCATTTAATGAAAAAAATGTAACATTCCCACACAAAAATAGAAAGATAAAAAAAAAGAAAGCAACAGCTGATTAGCAGTACACATTAAAATATATACACAAAACATGCAACTTAACACACTTTCTTTAAATTCTAAATTTGATGGTTGACAACAGGCATAACTGCAACACTTTCTTCAACATATTATCTGCTCCTAACCAAATTCTGCATGTGGGTATCCCAGCCCAAAGCAATCACTACTTAGCAACCAGTGGGGGGAAAAAGATGTAACTTGATTTTACTTAGCTTTGGGTTAGCAAAACCCATAGAATGCTTCAAATACTTTATGGAATGACATCAATATGACCTCAGTCTCGGTATCATCCTTTAGAATGAGTTGATTACTTTGATTTTTATTTTCCAAACAGGGGAAAGAAATCCACTGAGGGGGTGTTTGGAATTACTGTTGAGTGTCCTAAAAGCAGGTTTTGAATTTTTTTTATTTAATTGACCGTTTTTTTTAATTTTTTATAAACTGCTTTTTCTAAATCTGTTTTGGAAAAAACATCTATTTACATGCTTTTACCAAAAACAGTTTTCAAAACTAAAAAAAAATTAAAAATACAAAATTATTTCCGAAAAGCGTTTTTCTGAAATTCAATCCCAAATGAGCCCTTAATTACACAAACTAATCCACGGGTTGGATTTGGCTTGACCAAGGATAACAATTATAAGTGTGAAATATGGTTAAGCCAATTACAATGTTAAAAAGGACAATACATAGCATGAGATTAGGGTAATTTAGCAATATCCAATAAGCAACCAAGAAACATTTTAATAAACTAGAAGAAGACATAGTTCAGCAAATTGTATTATATTTGACAACATTGCACGCATTTAAAATTTATGTCTGTTTGAGTTACTAATTTTCCTTCCAATTTTAGTAATTTCATATATCTTACATAGAGATCTGAGGCTCTGAGCATCCATTACCTAGTAAAATCAATTATACCCAAAGTCAATCACAAAGGATAATTGACTACCTGAGGCAATGATGTAATTACACTCCATAACATTGCATTTTGTGGAGAAACACCTCGTGATGCAAGGACCATACTCACAGCTAATCCCTCTGGTATGTTGTGTACAGCAATGGCCAAAGTTACCAAAAGCCCTTGCGAAAATCCTTTTGAGCCGGCAAAGGAAACTCCTACACCAGAGCCCTCTCCAAATGAATGAAGAGTCATAATTCCAATAACAAGAACAACTTTAGTTGCATCAGCACCTTTTATGTCCAACATACTTACTTCTCCATATTGTTCAAGAAACTGAAACCCAAAATCAAGTAAATCACAATGAGATCTAAAATTCTATATACAGGCAAGTAAGCACATCTACAAACTTATAAATCAATCACCTACCATAAAAAATAAAGTTGAATACAATTAAATTACAATAGAAAAATGAACTGTCTGTATAATTAGGAGAACATCCAGAAAATGGCAGATTCAAGAAGCAAAAATGAATTTTTAAGAGAGAGTAATCCCCTCAATATTTGAATTAGAAAGTCTGTAGCAGTTACCTTCTTGCAAAGCAAAATGAAAACACCACCGGATAAAATCCCAGTCATAACCCAATTACCAGCACCATGGCTCTGCCCTTCCTCTATGAGGTCAAAACTGGCAGCCAACATCACACCAGCAGCCATTCCATTGCACAGTCCAGCCCACTGAGGATCCAGCTCCACGAAAAAAAATGGGACTGCACCTAAACCAGTGGCAGCAGCCATAGCCAATGTAAATAATGCAACAGTAGATATTGAAACTCTGTTGTAACTGCCCTTCCTGTCATCCAGTCCACTACTTGTACTCTCAAAATCCATGGAATTATCTGTATCAGCACCATCTATAACATTTTTCCCTACATTTTTATGTGGAGCAGATCTTATCCTCCCCAAAATTTCACTTTCAGACTGTGCCAAAGTGCTGCAGCCAAAGAACAATATGGAGAACAGAAAAAATAATTGTGCTTTCTTGAATCTGAACTCCATTGTCCTCTGGATGCACCACCTAAAAATTTGCCTCTTTAGGTAGAATTCATCAGTAAATTTAACAACTTTCCAACAAAAACTCTATTGCAGATAAATCCCAAATCATGAAATCAGAAGAAGCAAAGCTGTAGCCTGGTGTAGGAGGATAAATATTTGCTGCAGTTCGAATTTGAATAAATGATATAAGTACGACAATTTATGTAATAGCAACAGTTATAGTCTAATTATAACACGAAAGAAACTAGATAATTTCAGGTGATCTAACAAGACACCAACATTTTATCAGAAACAAATTCCACTGAACATCAAACATCAAACAGATTGATTAGATTGAGGTAACTTTTCAAACTCATGACCCAATAACACCGTGACATTTTCTCAATCAAAATCAAAGTACTCAAAGATGGTGAAAGACAAGATATTTTCTAAATGGCACTGTACTCTTCTCTCAATTGGGTCGTTCATATAAAATTAAACCAGAAAATGAGGATGAAATTACACATATCTAAAAGGGGTTGGAACCTTCCTAGTTCACAATCTATCAAAGAGAATAAAAGAATTTCTAAGAATCACAAATATCCAGCATTTTATTTTGTTTTCGTACAATTTATCGGCAAACAAACCCCATAATCATGAATCATTATCGGACCCAAATTCGAAATCGTATCAGAATCAAGAAAAGGGAAAATAATAATAAAAAAAATATAACCTTTGAAACAAAAGTCTGTCGTTGTAGAGAAATCGATGCCCTTCTAATACAGAATTGAAAATCAAATAAAACAAAAATAATAGAAGAGAAAATTAAAAGAGGAGACAAGACAAGTAGATTCCTAAAAGAATAAACCCTGACTTGGTTATTTGAAGAGATTTTAAGCACGCTGTTTTGTTATCCCCCAAAACCAGCGACATCAGAAAACAGGCCATCCCGTTCAAAGACATTGGTTTTCTCATACTCCCACCTTCACACATATTAAAAAATTAATTAATTAAATTAAATTCGTAGTTTTTAGTTGATATTTTTTATAAATTCATTCATTTATTATTATTTTAAATATAAATTTTAAATTAATATTTATTTCAATCAATTTAAAGAGTTATTTAAAATAAGAATTAAAAAAATAGATATGCCTCTAGATATATTTAATAAAAGTATGCATAAATAAAAATATATTTATAATTGAATAAAATAATTATACCTAAAAAAGGTAAATAATTTATAATTTTAAACGATCAAAAATAGAAAATGAGTCTATCTTTTTTTCTTTTCCAAACAGATAAAATACTAAATTACTAGTACTAATTAAGTAAAATATCTTTTTACCATATATAAGAACTTATTTGGTATGGAGATTGAAAAAAGAGCTTTTGAAAAAAAAATTATTTTTAATCTTTTTAAATTTAAAAAACTGTTTTTAAAGAAAAACATATGTTTTCATGAAATATATTTAGAAAAAATAATTTGTAAAAAATTTAGAAATTCCAAATATTCCCTAAATATTTGATATGATAAATAATGTGTTTTAATTTTTTTTATTTTAACAATCAAATTTTATTTTGATATAAATGTTTGCTCAATCAGTAAAAAAAAATTATACTAAAAATTTAAAAATATTATTTTAAGTTGAAATCGGATGAGAGCTTATTTTCTTTTTCCAAAAAGGTGTTGACTTGAAATACCGTAATTAATTAATTAGTAATATATAAAATGATAATTAACTTAATTATTTAAATTAATAGAATTATCGGAAAAGGATTAATTATTTTACATTATAGTTTATTATTATTAATTACCAACAAAATAAGAAAATGGGTTATTTAATTACGTGGCAGTAAGATCGCGAAACAGATTGGCTGAAGGGGATAAGCCGTTGGTTCGGGTGAAATAGAAAGCACATGTGAGTTGAAAAGTGATTAGTTCCCAAGTCAAATGGACTCTGAATCCAAATACAGCCTGTCTTGAAAACTAATAAGATGCCTTCATTCTTCATTTCACA
>CATIWF010063749.1:0-52742 GCA_949630135.1 Balakata baccata
ACTATTTTTTTATGTTTACTTTAAGTCATCATGGCCATGATGCGAAGTTGTTTACAAGAACCAATTTTAAATCCCTCATGCATTGTAATATTTCTCTATATAATTAGGAAGGGTCTCCTAATTATATGGTGGGGTATTACACATGATATATGTATTTTGGGTTGTATATCTATATATGTATAAATTAGTAAATATGCAATGATATGTAAATGCATATTGGCTTTAAACTTTCTACCTGAAATAATTGAATATAGTGTCTAAATTATTAGCATATGTAAGTTTACAGTCAAGCTGTGATGCTATGGGAAGTTGCTAAATGTTATACAGTGATAATGTTATATGATCCAAAAAAAAATTATCTCTCATTATAAATAGAACTCTATCTTATTCTCATGTTATATACGATAACATGATACAAGCATAAGTAATATCCATAGGTATATGGCGTTACATTTTAGTGAAATACAGTATGGTGGTGTTGGAAAGGTATTGTATTGGTCAGTAGGAACCCCTGTATGAATTTTGAGGACGAAATTTCCTAAGGGGGGAGAATTGTAACTCCTGCTAGTTAGGTCTTAATTGCTTTTAAGAGTTTGTGGCACTTATGTGTATATAAGGTATGTATGAAGAGTATTTTGAGAGTATATTAGTGCCTTTATGGGGTACATGAATGGTATGAGGTTAGGTTTGGATCTTGGGCTTTGTTAAGGGTTGAAAGAATGAGAGAAAATGAGTTTTAGAGGTGTCATGCCTGTGACAAAAGTGTCACGGCTATGAAGATCGAAGTTGAACTAAGAATGAGCTGTTTGGCTTGTTGAATGTCACGGCCATGCATTAATGAGTCACGGCCTTGACCCAAGCCATGAGGGTTCTTATACAAAAGGTTTAAGCTCCATTTTCTTTCGTTTAACTACCTCTAAAGCTCCAAAACACGAACCCTAACCCCCAGAGACACCATATTCTGTCCTCTCTTATGAATTTATAAGCCCTAGAACACAAAACCCATCATCTAGAGTAAGATCTACCAAGGAATTTTATAGTTTCTTCAAGAAAGAAGTAAGAGCTATAGAGAGAGAGCTTGGGTCTAGTTTCACCAATTAGGAGCTTACCTCTTCCAACCCTTTCCCAAGGCATCAAAATAGCACTTTCCACAAGCATGCAAGACCATATTAACGATTACCAAACTTTATTAAACACTTAATATCTCATTGGTAGCACAACTTATTTATAATTACCATGTAACATCCTCCCATATAGCATACTTAACTGATATACGAGGGAGTGCTACCACATACTTGTAACTATTATTCCTCTTTTAGTCTTTACCATTCAAACATATAAAACTATTATTTGTCTAGTCATACTTATCAACATACATCCACATAGATGAATAATATTAGTCCATGCCTTTATAAAAAAATAAACATAATCATAAGATTTGTAAACTAGGGCTAAACACGCCCAAAATAAAGAAATATTACAATCATTAATCTGAAATACAATTTAAAACAAAATCCAATTATATCCCAAAATGTATGAATAAGGTAAGATGCATAAAATATGAGCTGTCTCTGAATTTGGATGCTCTAACTGGCTCAACTTCTCTATGTCAACTCTTTCTAAGGCTCTGAACCTATGTGCAGGAAACTCATGCGCTAAACTATCCAAGTTTAATAGTATATATAATCATATAAATTTTATCATGCATATCATACATATTCAAATCATATTATTCATTACATGAAATTCATAATATAACACTTCATCTCATGTTTCAATTCATTTTATTCATAGTCATAAAATCATGCCAAATATTCCAATAACTGATAACAGCTACGTAACTGGTAAGCGGAAGCCTTTCCTTGGTTCTCACATTATATTATATTTTCTTATTTCTATTTATTCATTTGAGTTGTCAAATTACTCTATACTAGACTACCAGATACAGGTTGTGAATAGGGGCACTCTCAGAGCTAAAGCCACCCTATCCACTTAATCATAATTGTATGTATCTGTGCTAGAGTCAAGTGCGCTCTCAGAGCTAAAGCCAACTTGACTCATAACTGTATATAATAATTGCTAGCATAATGGGTCAAGGGTGCTCTCGGAGCTGAAGCCACCTTGCCCGATAAATAACGCATGAGATAATACTACGGTACTGTAACCACCCTTAATGGCATGCCATCTATCCAATAGTCAGTCCTAGTATGAGTAAGGGCATCTTAGTCTATTCATATGTTCCTTTATTCGCATGATTCAAATCCCATAATAAAGATAGAATTTTCATGATCATAATGATATTGTATTGTGACATAAACATTATAACATATTATCATTCATATCACCATAACCCATGTATCATCATATACATGTCCATTTATCTCATGTCATAGCACATAGTACATGATGTCATTATTAACATATATCCATGTTTTTCCCATATTACATCATAAAAGATTAGGCATATGTATTCCACATCATCAAAACTAGCATCATACCCTTTCATACAAGCATGTTTGTACCTTAGCACACTGTGGCATGCCATTGTGGTCTGGCATATCTCTAGGTTGTATAGGCCTAATGTCGCGTGAGTCCCAACCGAGACTCCCCTTTTCCAACCGAAAAAGGTCCGACAATAGCAAAAATAAACTCAGTTTCACGTGCTATCCTCAACCCTCTTGATATCATAGATACAACATAAATTTCCATAACATTATAGGTCATTCCAGCAGTCCATATTATCATTTAAACATGCCAAAATCTATTGATTTTGTAATATGCCAATAAAGCATGAAAAGCATGAATAATCAATGTCTTAAATCCATAAAATCAATACCAATTCATTTAGATCATAATCCATGGCGTTTAGCAGATACAAAACATCCAATATACTGAGACACTAGCAAATATGCAGCCAGAAAGCGAATAAACATGATTATATGTACAAATCTTTAACAACGAAGCTGAAAACTCTCTCTTTCAATGTTCCTCTTTCGGTTAAGTGGTCGTTTCAATGTCCCTATTCTAATGGTCACAAACCCATCAAATAGAGCTATACACAATTTGATCATATAGGGTTATCAAAACTAAACCCTAATTTAAGGAAAATCCCCCAAACCATAAAGTAGACCCTGAAATAATGTGATTAAAGCCTTCTGGAAATTCAAGAACAGAGATGAACACTATAGTTCCAATGACTATTTGGCAGCTAGCCTGTGTTTGTGATGAAAAACACCAAAAACCCTAATTAAATTTGTAATAATCTAATCCAAATTGTGTTTTCAGGTGTTAAATCAAAGGGGAATCGAAGGGGAATGAATATGATTGTTTATAGAGTGTCTACGATGTGCAGATGTCAGCTGGATTTTTGATAAAAGTGAAGAAGGGCATAAAAGCATGTATTTATAATGTGCAATCCAGAGGCGAGTCCCAACCGGAAAACTGGTGTCACGAGCAGGAAACTTTTCCTGACCACGAACTGGTCTTTTCCGAGCAAGATTCGGTTCTACCTACCAAAATATAAAATAAGCCAAAATTGACCCATTTTATATTATTACTTTTAATTACCATAATACCCCCCAAAAATTTAAATAAATTATAGGCCTTAAATTGTGGGCGTTACATACCATTTCATACCTCTATCATGCAAGTTCTTACTTCATTACTCTATTTCAATAGTCATGCAAATAATCCACCAAGTTAACATGTGTGCCTTAGTCTATGCTCAACTAATAATATTACCGAAATTTCAACCTTTATAATGGTTCATTAATGGCAATATAAGCATACTAACATACCACAATTCACCGATTACACACAAATTGCCATTAATTGCTAGTTCTCATGCCATTAAGCATGCATTCATTCAAATAGCTACACAATCATGTCTTTTAAGCGAATTAAGATGTGTATATGGATGTACCTCTATGAAGCCAAGCAAAACTCCAAGCTTTGGAGCTTGTCCAACCTCCTGGGTAATTATTCCACCATTTAAGGCACCTCCTTTGCACAACCATAGTCACACATCAACACATAAAGTTACATAAAGCTAGAAAATCATAAAATATAACTCATAACTCTTCAAGCTAGGACTTTGGTAACTCAAACCCCTCTAAAAACATGGTCACTCACTTAATTTAGCATAAAAAAGGGTTTTCTCTCAAGAAATCTCAAAAACCCAACTATATCAAACCCATCTACAAATAGGTGACTACCTATTTCGGGTATCCAACACAAAACTCCCATAACCTATGATAAAGAGAGCAGGAGAGGTGCTTTCTTACCTTTAGAAGACAAAAATGATGGCTGGAATGGTGGAGATCCACAGCTCCCTTCAAAAAATTAGTAAGAAAAATATGGAATTGCAATATCCTGATTGTTTTATATTTTATTAAAACCTTTATTTATGATCTTAAGATTACTATTGTTGTAATCATTGTTATTATTACTACATTTATTAATCAATATTATCACAAAATATGCACTACTAAGCATAAGTTTAAAGTGAGGGTTTATTTTCTCCCGCGCAAGTAGTTGATTGAAGTTGAATAGCATGATTGTAAATAAATCTACAGAACCAGTAGGACCCATAAGAACAACATAGTGAATATAATCATCCACTTAGATTGGTGTTATTATGTATTTGATATCTATATATAATCTTGTGAAATAAGCATTGCATATACAACATGAATTAAGTATTTTTGAGACTTAAATTTCAGTAGAAATTGTAAATATAATATATAAATTTATGTATATTCGATAAAGGATTTAAATATAATATTGAATGGGTTATGAGTAAAGAAATACTATCTTCTGAAATATAATAATGGAACAGGTACAATAAAATAATCGGGATGTGACATTACCTTACTCGATTGTTATCAGAAGGGTAAAGGAATGTTACAATACTTGGAAAAATGAATATGTCTCTGTTTTAGTAAATGGCAGATGCAAACATATTTTAGTTTTCAAAAAGATGCTTCAAGAGTCTTCTCATTTTCAAACATATGTAAATGGCAACATCTCAAATTCTCTTCCTTTGTATCGATTAGAGTTTTCTTTAGATATGGAGAGAATTTCTTTGGAGGTGAAGATGATTTCGACGAAGCGAGTTCTGTAATTAGGGATTATGGATTTGAGGTTTGAGTTTTACATAATATATATATATATATATATATATATATATATATATATATATATTTATATTTAAAAAAAATTTGTTCTTCAAAATGACACTTTGACATTTGTAGGGTGCAAATTTTAAACTCCTGAATGATATTGTTTCACATAAATAAGTTTCTAATTTTTAATTTGCAAAAACAATGTCGTTTTTGGATTAAAATAAAAAAAAAAAGAAAGAATGAAACGACATTATTTTACTGACACGGAAGGCATAATGAAGCATAAGTTAAATGTTCTAATTGCACCTATTTTAAACTATGAGTGCTTAATTGAATTGAGTTAGAGTTGAAGATGTGATTCACACTACAAATATAGTTGAATGGCTGATTTACACATTTAGCCTTGAAAAAACTTAAAGGGGACAATTATTTGTTCTTTTTAGAAGTAAGACTTCTTAAAAAAATTAATGAATAAAAAAAAACATCTAAAAAACTAAAAGTCAAGTGAACTAGTAGAACCCAATTAAGAAAATTTTTTAAAAAATCTAAATATGTTCTATAATTTTCACTATTATTATTTTTGTAAGGGGACTATGGCTCCAAAATGTTTCCTTCTTTCAGGTTACACTATATGTATTCATAACTAGTTAATTAGGACTATATAATATGACTAATACTGCTCATGACAGATAGAACTTTAAAAGCAACAAAATACTTTTTCATAAATTTTAAGATAGTTGTATACTTAGAATTTTAATTCGAGACATTTGATTAAACTAAAAAAGACTCACGTTATTTCATCAACACTTTTATGAGTGAAATGCGCCCCTTTAGATCTGCCTCTGAATGAAGATTATATTTGTACTTGGAGTAAAAAAAAATTGCCACGCAATAAAACAATTTCAAGCAAATTCAATTTTAGGAGATAGTTTAATAACATAAAATTAAGAGTCAAATTCGGTTTTGATAATTTTTTTTTATAAAAAATCGATCTACTTTTTCAAATGTTGTTTTAGAAATTTCCACCCTAGAATTAAGAGTATTACATATTATTATTATGGGCCTGTTTGGTAATATTGTTTATATCTTTTTATGTTGTTTCCAAAAGTACTGAAAGAAAAAGCACTGGTAATAAAAATACATTTTCTGTTTAGTAGACTAAATTGTAAGCTGCTGTGAGATTAAAAAAAAAGTAATCTTATGTATTTAGTTAAAAACTACTTTTAGAAATGCTTTTAGCTATAAATAACAAATTAAAAATAAACACACATAAAAATATAATTATTTAGTTCCATTTTTATATTAAAAATTTTCCATTTGGCTATATTAAAAATTCTTAATAAATGTTAACTTTACACCAATTTATTTTTTTCTTTTAAAAAATTATGAATAGTAAATATAATAAAAACAAATTTAAGGTAAAGAATGAATTCCATAAGTTATAATTTAAATGCATAATGACTTGTGATCAATTAATATTAATAGATTAATTAAAATTTTAATTTTTACAAAATTATGGGTAATTAATAAGACATAAAGACGTAATAATGAACAAATTAACTGGTTCATACACTTCTACCAACATAAGCAGCGTGAATAACATTATATTTGCTTGATTTGGCACTTCTTCTTCCACATTATAGCTTCTCAGGAGTTTTAGTGAAAATATATATGCGAGATTCTTTATTGACATAATATTGAAAAGAAAAGAGTTTAAACTTTCAAAGGTGATAAACATATTATTATATATATTAAAATCCTTTTGTTTAATTTTCATTAAACAATATTCACTTTTTTCCTTTTAATTCTTATATTTTCTATTTTTTACGATTTAATCATTCCTTTTATTTTTTCTTTTAACTCTTATACTTTTCACTTTTTGCAATTTAGCCCGCTTTTCATTTTTACTTTTAACTTTCATACTTTTCACATTTTTACAATTGGGTCTTCTTTTTAAATTTTTTTTGTATAACTCTCATACTTTCCATTTTTTAAATTTAATTCAACACTTTTCATAATAATCATTTTTTTTCGTGAGGTCGTTGTTATGATAATAGTAACTTTTTCTTCTTCTTTTTTTCATTTTTTCTTTTGACTCATGCTTTTCAATTTTTACAATTTGGTCCTCTTTTTTTTAAGTTTTCTTTAATTTCCATATTTTTTACTCTTTGAATTTATTGCATAAATTAATTTTTATTTTATTTCTAATCTGATTTTCGGTCTCATCACACTTAATATTAATATATATCAAAATTAATTGATGTGACATTTCTACCCCTTTAAGAACTTTTATAATACTATAGAAAAACTTAATCAAATCTACACTATATATAATTGTCACATAACTTTGTATATCATAACTTTATATTAGGTTCGTTGAATATAAAATATATATATTTTTTCTCTCTCATTGGTATATTTTTTATAATTTAATTAATATCAAGTTATATTGTTTTCTTTTAATTGTTTTTAATTTTATATAAATATATATATACTCTTTTTTCTTATATATATTACACTTCACACAAAAATAAAAAATATTAAACAATAGAGTATGTATAATTTTTGGTTCATTGATAATTATAGTACACTTGCATCTATTATTTCCTTTAAATAATCCTAAACCTTAAAACAAGTGCAAATAACATAAAAAATCATAAACTTTGCTCATTCTTACAATTATACCTAATTCTACAAAAATTCTATGTAAATTATATGAACTTCTACTTTAATAACAAATTTATCCTCAGTGAGTTGGAATCGCACTCCGATCCTTGATAGCGTTAATATGGCGCTGACATGGACTGAGATGTGGCATAAAATCATAAGAAAAAATGTCACGCGTCAGTCCACATTAGTGCTAGTTAGGTTTGAGAGATTGATTTCGAGATATCGAATCTAGATTTGTTATTAAAGTTGAAATTCATATAATTTACACATAATTTTTATAAAATTGGATATAATTATAAAAAGGTTAAATATACAAGTTAAAGTTCATATAATTTACACATAATTTTTTGTAGAATTGGATATAATTATAAAAAGGCCAAATATACAATTTTACCCTTAAAGTATACCCAAAAGAATGAGTTAGCCCATAAAGTATGACTTAATATAATTATACCCCTAAACTATAAAATTGGTCCAATTGAACCCATCAAGTTTGCAGCCGTTATTGTGACACGTGTCATGAAGATTTATAAGCTAAAAGTACAAATTTGCCCATAAAATATATCTAAAAGGACATATTAGCCCTTGAAGTATGCAATCGGTCCAATTGTACCCCTAAGCTATGAAATAGGTCCAATTGAATCCCTCAAAATTTATTTATTCAAACATAAGCCAAGTCATCACTCTTTTTCCTCCAATTCATCTCAGTCACAGCCACTGAGCTCACTCTATTACAATTCTTTTGATTATATAGCTTTTCAATTCTTTATAATTTTTCCTCTTCAGGTAAATTTAACTTCAAATTTGTCAGTCTGAATATCCGATTATTCTTTGTAAGTTCTTCAAAGCCTGTAAATTTATGCTTCTCCTTCTTTCTTGTTTTTGGATATTCACGGATTTTAATTATTTCATGCACTTTTCTTTTTTATTTTATTTTTTTAAAATTATCTATGCTTATACTGTGTAGGCCAAGATGGTTGCTCTATTGTTGTTCTTTGTAAATTTTTGTAGTTTTAACTTAATTTTAGGATTGTTAGTTTAGCAACTAAATTGATTGGTAAGATTGATTTTTCCTTTTTTTCCTAAAAGAGAATTTAGAAGAATTTAGAGTTTCTGGAATAAATTAGGTTGATTTATTATTATTTTTTATTTTTAATGTTCAAAATGACACCGTTTTGATTTTTTTTAAATTACTTCAAACGACGTTGTATTGATGGATGAACATATAAATCTTCATTACACGTGTCGCAATATGATTGGTCCATATAGCAACCGAGTTCACTCAATTCATGGGTTAATAGTGGGTAATAGATAAATATTAAGGGGTTCAATTGGACTAATTTCATAGTTTAGGGATATAATTGGATCGATCACATACTTTATGGACTAACATATTCTTTTAGATATACTTTAGAGGCAAATTTGTACATTTAGCTTATAAATTTTTATTATCGCAATATAATTAGTCCATATGGCAACCGAGTCCACTCAAATGCAACGGTTAACGGTGGGTAACGGCTGTAAAATTGAGAGGTTCAATTGGACTGATATCATAGTTTTAGAATATAATTATACCGAGTCATACTTTAGGGTTGGCTCATTTTTTTTAATATACTTTAGAAGTAAATTTGTACCTTTAGCCATTGTAAAAATAGAAAAAATTCAGTATTTCTTTTATGTTATTTGCCCTTAAAACAAATATATAGATTGTAAATTTATATTTATAATATTATATTTTAATATTTATTATCTATTTATTCAAGTAAAGAAATCTTTTAAAATTATTTTGAGTGCAAAAATTGAAACGCGGTTTGTTTTATTTGTATATTATTAAAATCCGTTGTGAGTTTTACTGTTCATAGAACAATACCTTTTTTTTTTCTTTTAACTCATATTTTTTTTTTTTAACAATTCAGTTATTCTTTTTTTTCTCAAATATTTTTCATTCTTTGTAATTTAATTTTTTTTAATTCTTATACTTGCTATTTTTTACAATTTAGTTTTTATTTTTATTTTTTTTTCTCTCATACATTTCACTCTTTATAATTTAGTCCTCTTTTTTATTTTTTTTAACTCTCATACTTTCTACTTTTTACAATGTGACTATATTTTTTCTTTGATTCCATACTTTTCACTATTTGCAATTTAATCATCTTTTTTATTTTTTTTCTTTTAATTATCATACTTTCCACTTTTTATAATTTAGTCCGTTTTATTTTTCCTTTGACTCCCATATTTTCAATTTTTACAATTTAGTCCATAATTTTTTCTTTTTTTCTTTTAACTCTCATACCTTTCACTTTTTATTTTTTCTTTTAACTTCCATACTTTTCACTTCTTATAATTTGGTCATCTTTTTTTTTTTCTTTGACTCCCATACTTTTCACTCTTTGTAATTTAGTCATTATATATATATATATAATGACTAAATTAATTCTATTTACCTCAATTAAATTTTTTTATAATAATTATTTTTTTGTTAGGTCATTGTTCCGATAGTAATTTTCTCTTTTTTTTCCTTGTAACTCTCATGCTTTCCAATTTTTGCAATTCAATCATTTTTTTTAATTTTCATTTAACTTCCATAGTTTTCACTCTTTGCAATTTATTGTATAAATTAATTTTTATTTAATTTCTAATCTTATTTTCAACTTCATTATCTTACCTTAATTTCATTCAAAAAGTTTTAATTTAGTGCAATTTATCCTCAACTAAATTATTTGTATAATAATTATTTTTTTTTGCAAGAATTTAGATACTGTCTAATTTATCACATTTAATGTTAGAATTTACATGAATCAATATCAAAATTAGCTGATGTGATATTTCTCTCTCCTTGATAAATTTTATTCTTGAAATTTTATTTGGCTACTTAGTAGTGGAAAAAAACTTAATTAAATCTACAATAAATATGATTTCGCTACATCACTTTGTATATCATAACTTTGTATTTGACTGCTGGAATATAAAATATAAATTTGTTTCTAACTTACTTTTTTTATTTTTTTCTTCCTCATTGGTATATTTTGTATAGTTTGATTAACATCAATTATATAAAGAAAGTAAAGATTAATATATGTATCCCACTTCAGAAAAAATAAAAAGTAAAATAAAAAGAAAATATAGAACACTAAAGTATATATAATTTTTGGTTTGATGGTAATTATTGTACATTTCGACTCATTATTTTCTTTGAATTAATTCTAAATCCTAAACTCTAAAACAAATATAATATATATTTATATTTGGAATGTATATTTATATCTATAATATTATATTTTATATATTTATTGTATATTTCTTTTTAATATAAAATAATGTAAATATTGAAAACTGCATTATAGTAAATGTTATTCTTATTTTTTTTTTTTTTGAATTTTGATATGTATATTATGGGCTTTGTAACTCATTCAAGTAAAAGATTAGAGGAATTTTCGCCCTTTTTTAATAGTTTTTTTTTTCATTATTACTCACAGTTTTTTTTATTTTTATTTTCACCAACTTATTTTTCATATGTACTCACTTTTTTAATTTTATCTTTTTTTTTTCCTTCTCTTTATTTGTTATTCATTGCGACTATGTCTCCTCTTGACAGCATTTACACTATTTTCGTCCCAGGTATACAGATTCGATCATCCTAACTTTTTCATCTTTTTCGTTTTTTTCGAGATCCACCATCATAGACTTTTTATTGTTTCCAATCTTATTGCTCTTCTCCCTTTCGTCCTTTTTTCTTCTTCGAAGAAGAGAAAAATCACTACTGAGATTCATAATATTGCTACAATTATTTTTATGATTTGGCTTTCTCTCTAAGTTCAATGAAGTCGTCAGGTTGAACTAAGAGGAAGTTTCGAGATTGAGTTTGTTTATTTACCTTTTTTGAGTTTTTGTCTGTTTTGTTGTCAATTTCTTTTTTGTTCTTTTATTTTTTTGGTGAAAATTATTAAGATATCCCCAAAGTATCTCCAAGGTATTCTCAAAGATATACTGAAGTATTCCCAAGGTATTTCCAAGATATATCCAATATATACCCGATTTTATAGCTTTTGTTCACAATTGTTTTAGGCCAAAGTATCCACAAGATATAACCAAGATATGCTCAAGGTATACCAGACTTTAGAGCCTTTGTTCACAACTATTTTAGGCCAAGGTATTTCCAAAATATACCCAAGGTATGCCCAAGGTATACCGAATTTTATAGTCTTTGTTCACAATCGTTTTATGCCCAAAGTATCCCCAAGATGTGCCAAATGTATGCCCAATATATACCGGATTGTTCATAATTGTTTTAGGCTCAAGGTATCCTCAAAATATACCTAAGATATGCTCAAAGTATACCGGACTTTATGACATTTGTTCACATAACTATTTTAGGTCCAATGTATCTCCAAGATATGACCAATGTATACTAGAGATTATCTTATGTTCTGCTAAGTATTTTAGGCCGAAAGTATATTCAAGACATACCCAAGGCATACAAGAGATGCTGATATAATTGTAGAAAATATTTTTTGGTAAAATTTTAAAAAATATTGATGAAAGATCAAATTGTAATTATTTCTCATATTTTTTTTTGTATATATGAAAAATTCCCAAAACGTTATTACCTTTTGCTCATGAAAACCGTTTGTAGTGTAGTGTGAGATTATCTTATGTTTTACTAAGTACTTTAGGTTGAAAATATACCCAAGATATATATAAAATATATAGGAGATGATGGTGTAATTGTAGAAAATATTTTTCGATAAAATAAAAAAAAAACATTGATAGAATATACAATTGTAATTATTTCCCATCTTTTGATATTTATGAAAAATTTCCAAAACATTATTACCTTTTGCTCATGAAAACAGTTTGTAGTGTAGCGTGTTTTTTCTGGTTATATATCCTAAAAATCGAGGAGTATTTAGTCATTTCCATAGAAATATATGACACATTATGGGACAGGATGTCGCAAGAACATGGATGCCGATGGTCCCATGGCATCTTCAAATGGTCTCAAAGGTGAAACTTCCTTTGCTCATTCCCAAAGAAACCGAAAGAAAATCCAATCTTTCTCATAAGTTAGTGAAAGAAAAAGTCCTCCATTTCTGTTCAATTCAATGGTGCAGTTCTCCCCCTCTGAATAAGGTAGGCCCATCTGTTTACTCTTATTTCCCCCTTTTTTTTTAAATAATTTTTTCCCCATCATCTTTATGGAAATCACACTCCTGGCTTTTGTTAGCTTTTTGTTGGATACCCTTAAGCACTGAAAGCTGAAGTTGATTTTAGGGCTTCTTGTTATTGAAGGAACTAAAATTTGAAGTTGGAGGTTAGTGGGTATCCTTCTGTTTTTGGTGTATCTTGCGATTAGTATGAGTAATTCTGATCGAGATATGCAAGATCAGAGGTAAAACCACCTGGGTATTCCTTATCTTGTTTGCTTTTGTGTATTCTGTTCGGTTTCTGAATTTTCTCTTACTATTTTTTTTGTTCTGTTTTATTTGCTTTTGTCCTTTTTTTTACAGAGTTACTAACTTTTACGGGGTGGCCTTTTTGAATGTTTGAATAAGATTCCATTGTTTAAACTTTTGCTGAAAACTGTTGTAAAAATGTTAGGAATTTTGGCATAGAATTCATGGGTAGCTTAGGTCATCTATGGATTGAATTGCGGGAGTGTAGTATTAGAATTGTTTGATTATGTACGATTTGATTGCTAAGACGAAAAGTGCAGAAGATTAAAAGGGGGATTTGTTAGAAAAGTAGAAACTGAGACTTATACCGCTACTTGGCATAATTATTCTCAATGTTTGAGCTTTCACAATGAAATGACAACGAACCACATCTCTTTCCCTTCTTTCATTTTTCTATACATGTTTCTTCTTTCGGCAACTTAGGTGAGGTTCAAGTATTTGAAGATCCATCACCAATTACCTGGAGATAACCTTTAGTTTGGTAATGATAGTTGTGATATTTACTGATGGGGATTTAGTTGCTGTTTCTAGAAAGTTGAGGCTCCTCAAAAGCAGGTGATTTGATCTCAGTAAATACTTGTAGCTCCTTTCATGTCTCTCTCTCTCTCTCTCGATCTCGCTTTTGTTTCCTTTACTCTTTCTTCTTTTAATTAGATTCTGTGTCATGAGCTGTGATTCCTAAAAGCTTTTCTTTGTCCTATTTGCCATGGAGCCCCATAAGTCATAACAACAAAACAAAAATACACACAGAGAAAAAAACTTAATTAAAGTTTGAAATCCTAAACACAGGGCTCCCAGGCTTACTAAAGACTTGAAGTCCTAAACACACAAGGATCCTAAGCTTACTAATACTGTAATATTGTATTTAACAAGTTCTAATACTTATCAATTATGAATTATCATAGCAAAACACAATTATTCTTGCATCTAAATTGTATTGTTCAAATTGTTTTTGTGGAGGTTGAAACAAATGTTTTCTTTGTCCTAATTCTTTTTGTTTTTCTATTTTATTGTTTGTTTTGGAAATAATTAGGTGTGATAAAATTTACTAAGACTTCTTTTCAATTTATAATCAATGGCTCAGATTTTCCCATACTAAAAAAAAAAAAAATACAAATATATAATTAATGTCACAAAGGCATGCCTAGACACATCTCGCCTTAGGCCCAAACCGCACCAAGGCACACACCTTTGTGACAGCACCCGCCTTTGGGTTTTCAAGGCGCTAAGGCTGGTGCCTTTGTGCCTTGCGACTGTGTCTTTGTATCTAGTTAAAATAGATGTTTGGATGCTGTAGGTTGAATGATAAAGTTTATGCTAGAAAAGATTTGAGTTAATGTTGAAGCAAAATGATATTGATATTTCGGTTTTTCACATAGATTTTTCATTGATTAGATAACTTTTCTAGGGCTAATTGTGGCATGGAAGATTCCACTTCAATGACTATTGAATTCCTTCGGGCACGTCTGTTGTCTGAAAGGTCAGTGTCACGAACAGCAAGACAGAGAGCTGATGAACTAGCAAAAAAGGTATGTTTAGAATCGGATACAGAATTTTTCTAGGAGGATTATCTCTATATTGAAACAACTAGCATCTCAGTCTCCTCTCCAATACTGCTACAATGTTGGGTTTGTACTTGAATCAGGTAACAGAGTTGGAGGAACAACTACAGATTGTATCTCTTCAAAGAATGAAGGCTGAAAAGGCCACAACAGATGTTCTAGCTATTCTAGAGGGTAATGGGGTTAGTGACATTTCTGAGGCGTATGATTCAAGCTCTGATCAAGATACACCTTGTGAATCCAAAATGTGTCATGGGTCCTCTAAAGAAGAGAGTTTTGCCAATCCAAAAGTGAGAAACAATGAGTCAGAAGAACTCTCAGGTTCTGACCTTGATTTTTCTCCAGTACCTGGTAGAAGCTTGTCTTGGAAAGGTCGCCATGATATTTCACGTTCTCTTGAAAAATACAGGGATCAGTCTCTGAGAAGACGTAGTAATTTTGCTTCCATTGATTGTTCCTCAAAACATTGTCCAGGCAAATCATGCCGCCAAATAAGACGCAAAGAGCCTCGGTCTGTAGGTTTTACAGTATAATTAATATGTTGAATTTGACAAACAATGTGGCCTGCACTTTTTTGTTATTTTCTCATGCATGCATTCTCAAGATAAAGAATACTGTTATTTAATATAGTGACCTTTAGTGTCAATGAGATATATATGCTTTGATCGTCATGTTGGAGTTTGTTTAGCAGCTTGAGCCAGCATTAAAATGGTTGCTCTACAGCTGAAATTTTCCATTCATAACATTTTTATTTGACCTCTGGTAAATATAATGGAAATCATGCATCCAGTCTCCTAGTGGTTTGCACAAATTCAAAAAATTTACAAGAAAGAAAAGGGACAAAAAAGGTGAAAATTGTAATAGTTGTCAAAATGCCCCATATATTGGCTAAGTAAAAACCAAAGCATGGATTCTTAGTAGGCCATATTTTACTGCTTATGTTTTCAATTAGATGCTTAACCATCTTTACATTGTCAGGTCAGTCGCTGTGGAATCTAAAGTCAACTTCGTCAAAGTTGATTCTCTTGAAGATGAAGTTAATGTTGCTTCACAAAATTTCCAAAGTTTATCTGATGAGCTCAAGATGGTGGGAGGTATTGGTGAAAGAGGAGAAGAGAAAATGTTATTACAGGACTCAATTTCAGGCTGCTTAGGAAATGAACGAAATGGAAGTGATAATAGCATTGATTATAAAGGGTATGGAGGAGACAAAGACATGGAGAAGGCACTGGAACAGCAGGCACAACTCATTGGTCAATATGAAGCCATGGAAAAGGCTCAAAGAGAGTGGGAAGAAAAATTCAGAGAAAATAACAGCAGTACACCGGTATAATCGATAAAATTTCAATAGCTCAATCAGTTGAATTGTTTGCATATCAAAGTTTGACAGCAAATGCTAGTGTGCATGTGTTGGAATAATGTTTTTCATTGGTTTTATGAGTAAAAATTCTTTTTTTATTGTTATATTTAGTTTGCTTTTCTTCGCTAATTTGATACGAGATTTCATAGGGCCTAAAGATTGAGTTGAGGATGAACTTGATTAATGTTAGTGATTCATAGTTCTATAGTAATTATCAAGACTTTATTTTATATTGTTGGTGTCAATTCGAGTCTCTAATAAGGAGTGAGAAATTGAAATGAATGTGACTCATGAATAATGGGGCAAGATGATTAGAAAAATTAAGTGTCATGTTCACTCTCTAAAAAGGAGTGAGAAATTGAATGAATGTGACTCACTATATAATAGGGCAAGATGATTGGAAAAATTAAATGTCATAATTCATTATTTTAAAAGAAAGATTCCTTGAGGATCTGCTATGGTGAATGCTTTTCATAAGTAGGACTTGTGATAGGCATATTAAGTTTTAATCAGTGATTAGTTTTATTCTTGTTTCCTTCATTTTGTATTGTTTCTTGATTAGAATAAACAGGAAGTAATTCATAGTTTTCCTAGTAGAAAAGGGTTCCTAATTCATGAAGGACTGTAACTTCTATTCAAGGGGATGACTTTCAATAATAATACTAAGTTAGAATTTCTAAAACTCAAAGAGGTTGAAACTTTGTAACGAGTTTCAAGGAGGCACAACAGCCTACATTTGGTTGCATAACAATTAGTTATCATAGGTAACTCATGAAACAAAAACAAGGGACCTGTTCAAAGATTACCCAATGAATTGTCTAGTGACTCAGTCTTAGACTTGGGATTGTACAATTATACGAGAGAACTTGCGGAGGTGAGACATGGAGGGAATTCTTGTGGAGGCAAAGGAGGAAGCATAGTACTAGGGTCTACAAAGTTAGACTTTCTAACATATGATGGGGTAGACGATCCACTAGTCTTGGCATTCTGGCTTTACTAGTGCAAAAGATTCTTTGGCAACCAGCGCACCATAGATAGATAGAGTTGGATTGGCAACATTTCACAAATCTGGAGAGGCTCAACATGGTATTGTCAATAGGAGCAAGAAGAATCCAATTTGTCAATGGCTTCAAGGAACCCTGCTCCCTTAGGTTTGGAACACCTTTGAAAAGCAATCCTTTGGGGGAATTAATTAATTTCAAGCAAACTAGTTTTGTGGAAGAATATCAACAACGTACTTTTCAAAATTTATTGGCACGAGTTACCTCGATATGTGTTGATAAATAAGTATAAATGTTCATAGCTGAATTGCTTGAGCCTATTCACCTTGATGTGGAGATACAAAAGCCAACCTACTTAACTCAAGCAATGAGTTTAACAAGTGCTTTTGAAAAGAAGCAATACGTTTGTCAATATTAAACATGCTATGAAACAACCTAGTGTATTGGTCCAAATGTCACAAAAATCATAACCATTCCAAGGTCCAAATCAACTAGTGTACTGCGAGGAATGACAACGATGAATTCTAGTAGTGCCTCGTCCCCATTCATAGGAAATTGTCACAAGTTGAAATGGCTGGCTGACATGCAAAGAGACTTTGTGGAGCACAACAATCACTCCAAAAAGAAATTGTTAATATAACATAATCGTGGATTTTGTGGCTAGGGATTTTGCTGTGCTCACATGCATATGCAAAGAGTACAATATTGATACAAACTAGTGAATCACAATAAAGAAAACCCGAGTGAATACTGAAATTGAACTGAAAATTGAAGGATTACAAGCTTTCGAGAGGCTTGCTCTCACCCACAAGTCACAAGGACCATTAACAATATTCTAGATAGATTTCTTCCCCACAACCTTCTGCTATATATAACAACTCCAAGTAACAAACTCCTATCCCAAAATCCCAAAGCTAACCCTTAGTAAACTCAAGAACATAAAACTCTAGACTCAGCCTTACTCAATTATCCAATAGTAGCCCACTAATAAGGAAGGGCCAAATGCAATTGAAACTGAACCTGAGAATGCGGCAGTGTCTCAATCCAAACAACAGCCCAAGAGTGCAAGACCCATTTGGCAGGTTTATTCAAGAAGAGAAAAAGGCACACATGGAGGCTTAGAATGAAGGCCGTCTATCCAGGAGTGTAACTGACTTAGCTATAATAAGGAGTGTGAGGTTTGTTGAGAGTATCGGGTGAATTTTTACCTTTGGCTGGATCTCTTAGCTGCTGCTAGAGGTAGGGGGGGAAAGATCCCCTGGGCTGTGTTCTTTATACACAAAATTTCTTCTTTTTATACTTCTTTTCTGTTTTCCATTGAACATATAGAGAACTTGAGTTGATTTTCAGCAATGGAAATATATGCAAGAGCTTGTCTTAGCTTTATTCGCTCAATTTATTGAATATCATCTACTGATTGTCATTTATTTATGCTGTTTGTTTTAGAGTCCATTGCTGTTTCATATTATTTGGTCCGACCTGTCGAATTGAGATGGGGAAGAATGATGGAAAAGTCGAAGCTCAAACGCAATCCCGATTGGATGCATGTGATGAGTAGCTCAGAAGTATGGCCAGTCAGTTGGAAGCAATTCACCAGCAGCTCATTAACAATTAGTAGAACCAAGACAGATTATATGCAATGGTCCATGAGAGGCAAGAGAAATCAGACGAACATCATGAGAAATTTCAAGCTATTGTAATGCAATGGGTGAAGAAGTTTGACAAACAACCAATGGCAGAAGGCAGAGATACTTGCCATTATTCAATGGATTCTCCGGGAGTCACAGAACAATCCTTGCCTCGTCAAACAAGGCCACCCACTAGGTACCCACCACCAGTGTTTGGCAAAGCCACCATTGGAGAGGAAGTCACTTAGACCTTCAAAATGGTCAAGTTGCCAAGTTTCGATGGAATGGACCCCAAAGGGTGGTTAATAAGGGCTGACATCTTCTTTCAAGTCCATCGCACACCAGAACAACATCGCATTCTCTTGGCACATGTAAGCATGGAGGGTCCGGTTGTGCACTAGTTTACCATCGTTCGCGATTTGAATCGCAATTTATCTTGGGCTCAGTTTAAGGTGGAGGGAATGTCTCATTACAACCCATACGAACAACTTGCATTGATTCAACAAAGGGGCACAATAGATGATTTTATTGACGATTTCGAGTCTATTGCTTCAATGTTGCTGAGAGAGTCTAAAGCCTTCTATGTGGGTCACTTTTTGACTGGATTAAAAGAGGAGATTAGGAATTGGGTTCACATGTTCACACCAGAGGTGTGTTTGGCAGCCATGACTGTAGCTAGAAACATCGAAATTGCTTTGGGGAAGAAAGGGAGTGGATTGGTGTGGGACGGTAAGGCAGGCCAGAAGGAGAAAGAGATATGGGTTCAAATTATAATGGGGTTTCTTTAAGGCCTCAATCCATGGGCTTATGGCCCAAGATGGCCAATACTTAAACAGGCCCAACCCTTAATGCTCACAAATCTGACCCATTGAAAGTGATTAGTATAGCCCTAACGCAGAATCCCAACCAAGTGCCGAGAAGTCGAAATTTATAGCATTTGTTGAAGGCTGAATTAGAGGACCGAAGGAAGAAAGGTCTCTGTTTCAAATGTGGGCAGACTTATGATCCCCAACACTAATGTCCCTCCGGTCAATTGAGGTTACTCATTCTCAGTGATGATGAGGCCGTTGGGGATGAAGGAGAGATTGTCCAATTTGAGCCAGAAGAGACAAAGGTGTTTGCAACGGAGGAGGGAGAATGACAGCTGCTTGAGTTCATAGGAATGTCGGGTTATTCCTCCAATCTCTCTCCTAAGACGTTCAAAGTCGGAGGTGAGTTGATGGGTATTCCAATCACTGTGTTAATCAACAGCGGCGCCACTAACAATTTTGTTTCCCGTAATCTTGTCAAGGCTTTGGGTCTGTGCATAGAGGAATTTCCAGGTATTTTTATCAAATGAGGGGATGGTCATCGTAAATGGGTTCATGAAAGGTGTCAACGACTTCCTTTGTCTTTGGGTACTTTCCAATGTAAGTTAACTGCTTTGGTTTTTTATTTGGGAAATTTGGATTTCGTGCTTGGGATTGAGTGGCTGAAATCGCTGGGGGAAGTAATACAAAATTGGGAGTAGGGATATATGAAATTTAATGCAGGAAATCAGTGGGTTGAGCTAAAGACAGGTTTGGGTTATGATGGATCTTCTCTCAGGGAATGTTTGACTGCAAAAGGGGCCTGTTTGAAGCAGATAAGTGGTTAAAAAAGCATGTTAGAATTCCTCTCAATTACAATCCTTAACTGTTTCACAAGCATGACAGCTTACAAACATTATTTGAATATGATGAAATTTTTTCAGAGCCAATTGAGCTCCCTCCAGTCCGGTCCCATGACCGCGACATACCTTTTTTTCCTCAACAAGGTCCAGTCAGTGTACGACTTTACAGGTATCCCTATTTTTAGTAGTAGATCCAAAAGCAAATGCAACAGTTGCTTGACAAGGGCTTGATCCTCCCAAGCTGAAGTGCTTACTCTAGCCCAATTTTACTGGTGAAGAATAAAGACAATTCATGGCGAATGTGTATCGATTATAGAGCTCTCAACAAGGTCATTGTTCCAAATAAGTTCCCAATCCCTGTAGTTGATGAGCTAATTGATGAATTGCATGGCTCTAGTTACTTTACAAAGCTTGATTTTACTTCTGGATATCATCAAGTTCGTATGCGTGAATCTAATGTTGAGAAAACAGCTTTTAGGACCCATGACGGGCATTATGAGTTTCTTGTGATGCCTTTTGGTCTCACTAATGCCCCATCTACTTTTCAGGCCATCATGAATGATTTATTTCGGCCATTGCTTCGAAAGTGTGTATTGGTCTTCTTTGATGATATTTTGATCTATAGTGGCACGTGGGAAGAACATTTGTTGCATCTTAAGGCTGTTTTGTAGATTTTGAAGGCTCACAGGTTCTTTATTAATAAGAAAAAAATATACTTTCGATTAACTTTCTGTTGATTACTTGGGGCATCATATTAGTCGAGATGGGGTAGCCATTGATTCAAGTAAGGTTCAAGCAGTGGTGAATTGGCCAGTTCCTCACAATGTAAATGGAGTTTGAGGTTTTTTGGGTTTGATGGGTTATTACAGAAAGTTTGTGCAAGGGTATGGGAGTATCGCTAAGCCACTGACAAAGCTTATCAAGAAGGATAATTTTAAATGGGGATTGGAAGCACAACAAGCTTTTGAGTTTTTAAAAAAAAGCCATGATTTCGGCTCCAGTTTTTAAGTTGCCGGATTTTTTTAAGCCTTTTGAGATTGAATGTGATGCCTTGGGTAAAGGCATAGGAGCGGTTCTGATGCAAGAAAGACATCTTATCGCCTATTTTAGTAAAGCACTGTTTGACAGGAATTTGGCTAAGTCGGTCTATGAGAGGGAAATTATGGCATTGGCTTTGGCTGTCTAGCATTGGTGTCCCTACTTATTGGGGGTTCGATTCAAAATTTTTTTAGATCAAAAGAGTCTAAGGCACCTCCTCCAACAGCGTATTACCACTCCCGATCAACAAAATTGGATGGCTAAATTGTTGGGGTATACTTTTGATATTTTCTATAAACCTGGCAAGGAAAATCGGGCTGCGGATGCCTTATCTTGTAGAGAAGGGCAATTCACTTCCATGGTTTTGGTTCCTATTTGGGAGGAGGGACACCAGTTATTGTCAGTGGCTGCCCAAGACCCTTTACTACAAAAAATCTGAGATGACATTGTTGCTGTCCCACAGTCTTGGCCAGGGTATACTATTCAGAATGGGGTGTTATATCACAAAGGATGCTTGGTAATCTCTTCCACATCCAAGCTCATTCCTCATTTAATGCAAGAATTTCATAGTACCAAGACTGGAGGGCACTCAGGTTATTATATTAACTTATCGTCGGCTGGCTGCCAATTTATATTGGTTAGAATGAGTACTACCATAAAAAAATTTGCAAGATTGTGGAATTTGTCAAAGAAGTAAATCGAGCACTTTGGCTCCTAGTGGTCTGTTACAGCCCTTAGAGATTCTAGATGCAGTTTGGGAGCATGTTTCTATGGATTTTATATCGGGCCTTCCGAGGTCCCGCGGGTTTAATTCTGTTTTGGTTGTGGTAGATCGTCTATCAAAGAACATCCACTTTATCCTCCTCAAACATCCCTATACTGCTCGTGTTATAGCTGAGATTTTTGTTCAAGAGGTAGTGCGCCTCCATGGGATTCCTCGCTCCATTTTGAGTGATCGAGATCCTATTTTCATGAGTAATTTTTGGCAATCCATTTTTAAAATGCAAGGTATGGAGCTGCATATGAGTTCTTCTTATCATCCTGAAACCGATGGACAAACAGAAGTAACTAGCCGCTGTTTAGAGGCCTATCTGCGCTGTTTTGCCGTGGAACAGCCCCGACAGTGGTCTCCTTGGGTGCCATGGGCCGAGTTCTGGTATAATACTAATTATCATGTATCAACCGGTACTACTCCTTTTGAAATAGTCTATGGAAGAAAACCCCCAACTGTTATTTAGCATATTCCAGGTGAAGTTAAGGTGGAAGCAGTGGCCCATGAATTATGATATAGAGATGAGACTCTTAGACAGCTGAAGTATCATTTAGGTCGAGCCCAGCTGAGCATGAAGAAGCATGCTGATTCTCACCGCACGAACGTTTCTTTCATGATTGGTGAGTGGATTTATTTAAAGCTTCGTCCCCCTAGGCAGCAATCTGTAGCTCATCGCCTCAATAAAAAATTTGCTCCGAGATATTACGGCCCTTTCCAAATTGAAGAAAAGATAGGACCTGTGGCCTATAAATTGCAGCTTCCTTCTTCCTCTAAAGTCCATCCAGTTTTCCATGTTTCTTTATTGGAGAAGGCTTCAAATGCACAGGCTGTCCAAGCTGAATTGCCAAAGGAATTTGTGCTGGAAGAAGATAGTTCTTTGGTTCCCTGCAGGATTTTATTGTCTCGGACTGTCAATAAATTTGGACAGCCACACAAGCAACTTTTGGTGCAATGGCATGCCAAGCCACTTGAGGAAGCAACTTGGGAAGATGAGTTTACCATCCACAGTCAGTTTCCAGGTGTTAGTCTTGAGGACAAGACTGATTTTGATGGAGGGGGCAGTGATAAGGAAGGGCCAAGTGCAATTGAAACTGAACCTGAGAATGCAGCAGTGTCTTAATCCAAACAACAGCCCAAGAGTGCAAGGCCCATTTGGCAGGTTTATTCAAGAAGAGAGAAAGGCACACATGGAGGCTTAGAAGGAAGGCCATCTGTCTAGGAGTGTAACTAACTTAGCTATAATAAGGAGTGTTAGGTTTGTTGAGGGTATTGGGTGAATTTTTTACCTTTGGTTGGATCTCTTAGCTGCGGCTAGAGGTAGGGGGGGAAGGATCCCCAGGGTTGTGTTCTTTATACACAGAATTTCTTCTTTTATGTTTTTTCCATTGAACATATAGAGAACTTGAGTTGATTTTCAGCAATGGAAATATATGCAAGAGCTTTTCTTAGCTTTGTTCGCTCACTTTATTGAATATCTACTGATTGTCTTTGATTTGTGCTGTTTGTTTTAGAGTCCATTGCTGTTTCATATTACCCACACTCTAGCATAACATATAGAAGGCTTATCAAATATTTGCTAGTCTGTCCATATTAACAATGTCCTGTCTTGTTAATACTATGACTAGTGATAGTTTAGTTATAAACATAATTACACATGATGAAAATTTATAATTATGATCACATGATGATTTTCTTCATGATATGTTACATACCGAGGACTTCATTATATAATTTAAAATCTTATGTCAAATTCACAATGAAATGAACACTGAATAACAACTAATGCTTTTATTAAAAAACAAATGAGCACAAATAGTGCCGTAAAGTAATTGCCTTTAGGATACCTCTCAAATAGCTCTAGGACATGAAAGTGCAAATATGTTGTATTTTGCTAAGAAATGACTCACAAAATTGGATGTTGAGATTTATCCAGTGTTTATTCTCCTGCATTCCATGCCAGCGTAACTTAAAAGGTCTATTCAAAATAGGCCTTTCTAGTTTATTTACCAAATTAGTGAAAAAGCTCTGCTTTCTCATGTTCATTGCTCTAAAAGTAAAAGCAACCATTTTTGACATTCTGCTCTAAGGCTGGGGATTTTTTTAAAATTATTTCTAAGATACCTTTAGTATTCACGGACACATTAGCTCTAGGCCTTGGCACATGCAATTATATCATGTAGAGTTGAAAGATCTGCAGATAGTTGTGAACAAGTTATAAAAATATATTAAATTGATGAAATGTTTCCAAGTTCACTTATTCGTAAGATAGAACTGTAGGTAACTCTTTTGCAGAACAGAAGAGGTTGGTGCAACGTCACTTACCTCTTTGTTGTGTTCACATGCATATGCTCATATTTATTTATGTAACAGTACTAAAGACAGTATACGTCCCAGTTTTTGTGGAGTCATTTTTGTTAGTGCATATCTTGTTAATTGCATTTTCCAGAATCTACTGAAAATTGTCTTATGTGATAACCTTCAATAGCCACCCTATTGTTGTATAATGGATAAGGCACATATGCATAATTGAAGTCCATGAGCATGTGTTGCACTTGTGTCTATCGTAATAAACCTTACTTTTAAGTAATTTACATTGGGAGAGATGAATAAGGCATAATAATCGTTTTCTTTATTCGTCAATGCCCAATTTTTAAACTCCGTTTCTAGTAAATAAAAAACATACGACTGTCCATATTAGTTTTAATCTTAATATAATTATTATCCTGCTTTATCATGGAGATCTTATTCTGTTAGATTCTGACATTTTGGTCTTGTGTTCATATTATTAGGATTCATGTGATCCTGGGAATCACTCAGATATCACTGAGGAAAGATATGAGATCAAGGCAACAGTTATGCATGCTGCTACAACAATTGGCTCCCAAACCCATGAGGTGAGGTCAGCAGTTGCAGATGTATCCAAAAGTCTGCCTAATTGCTTTGCACCATCTTCACATGCTGATATAACATGCTCTGAGGAAAGAAAAAGCAGTAGCGCTCCTGTTTCTGGATTCTCAACTCTAGACTTTGCATTCCCCATGGCCCAGGAAATGCAAAATCAAGAGAGCCTTGAAAACAATCATCATTCACCGTCACTTGTACCCCAGCATAATTCCACTTCACATGGTGCACATGATTCCCCAGGAAGTCAAACTGTGCCAAGCTTTGTATCAAATGCTAATGGTATTCTCATAAAAGAAGCTTTTGGAAGCCAAAATGCACATTATGCAATGGTGCCACACAGAGCATCTGATGGGTTGGGAGGCGTGCTCAATGCACTGAAAGAAGCACGGCAATCACTGCAACAAAAAATTGATAGGTTGCCATTCGTGGCCACTTCTGTTGGAAAATCTGTTGAACCTTCTCATCCTTTAGTGCCCAGAAACGAAGTACAGATTCCTGTTGGTTGTCTTGGACTTTTCAGATTACCAACTGAGTTTTCACTTGAAGGCAATGCTCGAGCAGACTTTCTTAGTTCAAGTGCTCGGTTAAATTTAGGAAATCAATATCCTGATTCTGGAGTTAAAGCAGCTGCAAGCAGTAGATTTGTTTCAAGCCGTTACATGGACAGTCAGTCAGGCTTGCAGAAGGATCACTTTCTTCCCGGCCACTATGTTCAAAATGAATTAAGAACTCCAACTCAGAAGCCTTATTTTGATACTTACCTGGATACAGGTTTACCTTCTTCAAGTCGGTACACTTTTCCCAATTATCCCGTCAATATCACCTATCCTGACCTGATGCCGCGGTTGCCAGCTAGAGAAGCATTCTCCGCAGCAGCATCCCTTCCAGGTGGAAATGTAAGTATGCCTAGTCCAAGTCACTTCTCATTCATTGGTGACTATATTAGGCCAAATATGTATTGATAATAACTTACCATTAAATTTCTCTAGGTTTTCTGAGTTCTACTTAAGCGAAATCTTAGATAGAGTGATTAATAGGCCACAACCACTGAAAGAGCATGCGTTGGTATCATTTCATGTGTTGTATTATTATGAATTTGGAGATGCAGTTGTACTTGTGTTCACTTTCTGATTATTGCTTTTGTTTCATTTCATACCAGCACAAGGAAGCACTCATGCAATGTTGAAGTGCTAATGTTTAAAATTCTATTAATTGGGAATTTTATTTGATAGGTTGTAAGCTACCCACATATGATACAGAGAACGTTTAGATACAGAAAAAAAAAAAATTCATATCTACATCCCATAAAACATTGTCACTTGAACATTTACATGTTATTATAGGTGGGTGTTCATGGTTCGGTTTATTAGCTTTAGAGACTGTCCACGGAGAGCCTAATTAACAGATACTAACAGAGGTAGAGAAATATTATATACAACAGTTGAGGCATCCAGAATGAGTAGTACTAGTGTAACACATGGTAGAGACAAAGGCAAAGGCAGAAACATGATTAGTGCAACTGGTATATGAGTAACTAGATATAAGGGTCAGAGTTCTAGGCCTTCTATACTTGGTAAGGTATTTGCCATGACTAAATAAGTGAGTTGATGCTTTTAAAATTATTACTGGTATTTATATTCATGACACATTGCCATATACATTGATTGACTCTAGTTCTGTACATTTATTTACGTCATTAAATATAGCATACAAGTTGCATCAAAATTATGACCCTTTGCAATTTGATATAAATGTGAGTACTCCACTAGGAATATAAGTAATTGTAAACAATATATGCTGTGACTATTTGATATGCATCGATAAAGCCAAATTGCAAGCTGATTTGATCTTACTATCACTGTATGAGTTTGATGTGATATTGGGAATGGATTGGCTAACTAGACATCATGCAATAGTAAATTGTTTTACTAAGGAAATAATTTTAGAATCTTTAGACCAGCTAAGAGTTGTATTTCTAGGTGAAAGAAAATTTGTATCTACATGTTTAGTTTCAACTGTAAAAGCATTCAGAATGATTAAAAAAGAATGTGAGGCATATTTGGCATATGTGATTGACACTAGAACCACTAATAGCTTGCTAGAAAATATACGAATAGTGAGAGAATTTCTAGATGTTCTATCTGGATTATCACTTGTTAGAGAGATAGAGTTCACTATTGAACTGGTACTAGGAACATCATCAATATCAATGCCATCCTATAGAATGGCTCCAGTTGAGTTGAAAGAACTGAAAATCTAATTGTAAGAGTTACTTGATAAAGGGTACAACAGACCTAATGTGTCATCATAGAGAGCACTGGTGCTATTTGTTAAAAAAAAAATTAAAAAATTAATATTCATTATCTAGAATATATGGTTCGTTTAACTAGTTGCATGAAGCTCATATACTTTCCAAAATTGATTTCAAATCAGGCTATTATCAGCTAAAGATAGCAAAAGCATATGTTTCGAAGACTGTTTTTCGAACTAGACCATGTGATATTCCTTGAGCATGTGGTATTAGGCAAAGGCATAGAGGTATATCCAAAGAAAATAGAAGCCATAGTAAATTTGGAAGCTTAAAAAAAAATGCTATAGATGTATATAGTTTTCTGGGTTTAGTTGGATATTACTACAGATTTGTTAATGAATTTTTTAGTTATTGTCAACCCCTGGACTAAATTGCTAAGGAAGAATGTGCCTTTCAAGTGGACTCCAGAGTGTCAAACCAGTTTTGAAGAATTAAAACATAGGTTAACATTTGCACTAGTGTTAGCTATTTCTACAGGCATAGGTGGGTTTACAGTATACAGTGATGCTTCACACAAGGCTTAGAATGTGTATTAATGCAACATGATACAGTGATAACTTATGCATCTAGACAGTTGAGACAACATGAATTGTCATATCTAGTGCATGATTTAAAACTAGCTATAGTTGTATTTGCATTGAAAATTTGGAGACATCATTTGTATGGCGAGAAATTCCAGATCTTCACAGACCACAAGAGTTTGAGTTATTTGCTGACACATAAAGAGCTAAATATGAAACAGAGGTGATGTTTAAAACTATTAAAAGATTATGGCTACACAACCGAATACCATCCAAGAAAGACAAATGTAGTGGTAGATGCATTAAGTAGGAAGTCCAATAACAGTGTAGGTCACTTATAAGCATCCACTTTTCCACATTTGACTCAGTTGTGAGCAATGAATAGTGAATTGAATATGCATGATAATGGGTCATTGATTGCAACTCTTTATATTAGACCTATAATAAGAGAGAATCAGAGAAGCACAAGGTAAAAATTCTTAGTTGTGCGAAAAAATTGAAATGGTAAGGCAAGAAAAAGGCAGAGAATTTCATTTACAAGATGATACACTGATGTTGAAATCATGCATGTGTTTCGAACATTGATAGCTTGTAGGAAATAATGGAAGAAGCACATAATGCACCATATGCAATGCACTCATATATGACTAAGATGTACCATAATTTGAAACCTCATTATTAGTGTCCAAGGATGAAGAAAGACATAGCAGAATATGTTTCTAAATACCTAACATATCAACAAATTAAAGTAGAACATCAAGCTCCAGCAGGTAAACTACATCAATTGCTAGTGTCAAAATGGAAATGGGAGAAGTGTATTACCTAGTGTATTCACTTTTTTTTTTATATATTAAATAATATACCACAGTGGATAAATGTATATTTTCACATTCATAATAAATAAAATATTCAAGTTGTTGATTATATTATGAATATAGTAGTTACTTTATACTATGAAATATACAGCTTTTTGATTAGTCACAAAAAATTTATTATCTAGTTATTGATAATAATGAGATAAATATCTACAGTAAAAGGTAATCTTAAAAATATTCATAATTGGAAAAGGACAGTAAATTAGACATTCATTGAGCCTCTAGATTATCACATAGTTTATTTTGAGGAGAAATTTCATTCTCCATAATATAATAATATCTAAAAAGACTAGTAGATTCTTAAATAATTAAGAGTACTGAACAGAGACATCTGATAATAACTGCGCAGCTAGTACTCAACGTCAACAGTTATTATTTTGATCATAATATATGAGTCTTTTATGACTCGAAGTTCTTTAATTTGAGGTGTTAAGACTATATTTTCATGGGTGGCTGTAGAAGTGCTATTGCCTTATATTGGGCTATTCACGCATAGTAATCTAGCTTGTAGTTACCACAGTTAGTTATATAGTGAAACATGAGATTACCAATCATAAGATTCGTTACCTTGTAGCACTAAGGCAAGATCCAAATGGAGTTGATATATATTTGGTTCTGCTAAAATAAATTCATAACCAGAAAGAAAAAGGACTTATTTGATGTGAAATTGATATTATTAGTTCGACTAATAATGATAAGTCTTATTTTAATCAGAACGCAAATTATCACTCATTAGTATATTGACGAATAAGCTTTGACACAGCTGTGACTCCAATTAATATTGAAATCATAATGAGAGGACTAAATATTATGATTTAGATGTCCAATTAATATTCGAGATTTTAT
The DNA here is from genome assembly GCA_949630135.1 of Balakata baccata. Taxonomy (NCBI): domain Eukaryota; kingdom Viridiplantae; phylum Streptophyta; class Magnoliopsida; order Malpighiales; family Euphorbiaceae; genus Balakata; species Balakata baccata. The sequence continues at coordinate 29,716 of CATIWF010063749.1, forward strand.
CGGTAATTAAAAGAAGAATTTGGGAATGATATTTAATGTGTTAGGGTATATGAGGAATTTAGAAGTAGTGTCCGATATAATATTAAGGAGTTAGTATTATATTTCTTTTTCGATAAAATTATTGAACTTATAAGTCACATCCAAATTAAATTATTTGGATAATCAATATTTATGATGTGGAAATTAATTTAATTGAGAATTAAATTAAAAATGATCACTTATATTATTTAAATTAAAATTAAAATTGATTAATTTTAATTATTTCTCTTATATATCATAACTTAATTTAATTAAATTAACTATTGTGATAAATTAAAGTAATTACCATAATTAGAAGAGCAAATTGATTTTTTAATTAATGGTGGTTGTTAGAAAAATGAGCTATGTCAATAATTTAAAAGTGTCATTTATCGAACTTCCACCATCATCAGAAGAAAAAAATTAAGAACCAATTAGTTAAAAAAAGAAAAATTTCAACAACTTCTCTTATCCTCTGCCGCTTTTATTAATTGAGTTGATTTTTCGGTTCTTTCATTTATTTATTTATTTTTCTTTTCTTTTCTTTGGCTATTAGTTTTTCTCTTCTTTAGTTGCTATAGTTGTTCTTCTTCTCAAAAAAAAAATAAAAAAAAATTGAATTTGCTTTCTCCCTTCTTCAATAAGCATAGTCTAGGAAAATTAAGTATTTTGCTTTTTCAACTTGCCTCAATGCTTCTCTTTCTAGTTGAGAACAAGTGAGAGCATCAAAAGAAGATTTTGTAATTATATATTTTAGACTAGCAAAGAAATATTATCAAAGACAACTAAAACTTTGGTTTATATATTTTGTGAACTCGTATTAAAAGATTTGTATTAACTTTTTTATTTATTTTTTCATTTTGTTCTAAAAGTAATAGGATGGTCTTGGTAAATATATATTATCTATAAGGATTACAAAATATGATTTGTAAAAGTTATGGATAAATACTCAAGGTTAACATGTAAAATGTATTTGTATGTTATGCAATATTTGATTGCATGTTTCGTTTAAATTAAAAATTTTTGAAATTTCTAATTTTGATCGAAATTTAGAGTTCTTCTCAATCCAAAAATCTCTTTTGTTTCCAACAGTTTTATCTTGGATTCTTATCCTTAGAATCCTTTAATTTTCAATATGTATATATGTATATCTACTATGCACAAAAATTTCAACTGGTTATACCTTTGCTATTATTTATGCAGACTTTGTCCTTATTCTTTCGAAGACATTAGAGTTGGTAAATGCTATGTCAAAAAAATATGTAAAGATAGGACATCTATTTATGTTTGGAAAGTGAAAACTTAGCTGTATGATTATTTTTTTTTTAATTTACATTGCAGGATATACCATTCTTTCTAATTTTGTGCAACTTCTTTATTTACTACATAGTAGAGATGTCTCGTTCAATCCCCTTTATGGAATTTTGCCACAAAATTTTGCCAAGTTGGGTCTTTCATGTAAGTCAAATCTTCTTTCGGCTAGCAGTAGGCTCTCTCAGAAATATTTTATGAAAATTTCCACCCTCACGTAATTGAGCATGAAATGACTTGTCGAGTCTTTGTTCAGGATTGTCACTGGAACTTCCATCAATACAAATGGTTTTCAGGGTACGTAAAAGTATTATGGAAACTTAATTTCTCTTTGTGGTATTTAATTCATCAATTGTATCACCTATGAATCTATGATTAATCATTGCATTTGGCCTTTTCTTTTAAAAGAAAAAAAATATATTCAAAGGAAATTACACAAAATTATATTCTTTATTTACAAACTAAAAAAGAATTGCAATTGTTTAAACCTTTAAACAAACTTACTAGAGAGAGTTAAAATTTAAGCCTCTATAGCTATTGTAGCAATTGTTGCTACATGACTAATGTGCATAGTTTTGACTCTCATTTTTTAAGCTTTCTATTGTTTCTTTGGTCTTGCATATCTAGTATATGTGAGACTTGCAATATCTAATATTCATGTGTTATTACAGGAAACAATATTATCCTCTTTATCAAATTTACTTGAAGTAGAAGGTGCATTCATATGTTTTCTCTTCTACTTCTTGAAAAACTCAAAATAAGTTTTGTTATTCCATTTCTATTTTGCTACTCTTGTTATAATGGAAGTACCTTTTAAGATGTTTCTCTACTTTTTCCTTTTATCTATAATGCAGGTTACATTTTAGATCTCCCTTATATCATCTTGGAGTGGTAAAGCAATTTAGATATCTCATATCACTCAGCGTGAGCTTGCTCATTGGCCATCTCTCTAAGATGATACATAATGGTTTTGCATCCATTTCATACTGCTTTTGAAGCTTGAACAACTTAGGACCAATCTATTGTTAATCAAGTACTTCTTGTATGCAAATTGTTTATAACACTTGTATCTCAAGCATTAAGGGAAGGAAAATTGCTATTCCAAGACTTTGGCAACCCTTTGGATTTGAGAACCATTTTCAGTTTTATACTAGTCAAGGAAGCTTAGGTTAGTCAAAATGTATGACTCATGATTATACTTTGATTCACATTGAATAATATGATTCTAACAACTTAGATGTAAAGATTGAGATTGTAAAAGTATGTACATGAATGAATGCATGATATTAGGTCTTTAATAAAACCCATTATGTCTCCCACTATTTTATTGTGAACCCATGGCCTTCACTATGGATTCGGGAGAACTTATATGTAAATACTCCTAGTGGGTCGATATCTAATTTGTTAAGAATGACCTTGAAGCAACTCAACAAATCATCCTTAGTTTAATTGTTAGGTATCTGATCCATACCAATTGCATATCTATGTAACTATCGAATATTTTACTATTAACTAATTGATGTGTGCACACACATTGGGCTATTAACTCTTGATATGTGCACATCTCATGTACACTTACCCAACTTCACCTCCAATACACATTGATCTTGGCGCAAATCCAACAAATCAATGGTTTTGGTTAAGTCCAACCCAATAATCATGAAATCTAATTTCAATGGTTCGAACATATTCTTATAAAGTGAGCTTGAGGCAACTCAATAACTCTTAACTCTAGAAGAACTCTGGTTCTCCCCACATTAATGGAAGACGTAAGACATAATTGTTTGTTTAGCGAGGGATTTTGTTAATTTAATCTTATCATGTTATTACTGTATGCTTTTACATATCATACATTCATCACATGGATATATAAAAATAGTTATACTAACTATTTGGCATGATTATGGACATACTAAAATCAATCTCTTGAGTCATAAAGAGATTGACTAGGTCTTACCTAGGTATATGCATGAATCACAACCCAAAAATAGAAATCAAATTCCTACTTCTAAGTCTTCTTATTTATGACACCATCTCCTTTGTTTCTTGCTCCTTTGCATCTCCATTATATTCTAATCCTATGTAATCTAATTACATATTTCAAAATAGAAAACCTCAATTTACATTTGAGGGGAGTAAGATGAGAAAAGAAATACATGAGAAAGAAGAGATAGGTAGGGACACGTAGGCCCTATGTACCATAAAACAAAATTCATGCATGCTCAATCACATTGGGCCTAAGTCTATAATCATCCATCATGTCTTTCATATACCCCTAGTATGCATTCTCTAATGCATAAAATAAAATAAAATAGGTAGTGATAATTTTGGATTGCGAATTTGAAAGTTGATTCAACACTTGAATCAAAATTGCCTACTTTGTTGTTTCGGTCAATTTAATTTTGTAGATAATTTTAATATGGAATTTAATAATTAATCAAATTAAATTAAATTCCATATTTTCAGAATTATTTGAAAATTAATTCACCTTAAAATCAAATTATTATGGTGTCAAAAATTAAACAATTTAATTTTAACATACATGCTGCTTTCTAGTCATACTAGATATATTATTTGCTCAACTTAAATTAATTCAAAATTAATTTCCAAAAATTTCCAAAATTTCCATAACCTCAAACCATTATTCTAAACATCTTTAGATCAACTCAAGTCCATCAAAATAATTTTGGCACAAGCCAAAATCATCAAGACAAATGAACCAATACATAATATGCTTAAAATGACCCATTTGCTGTCTAGAATTAGTTTGGAAATTTAAATTCAGGAAAATTGATTTTGGCATGCATCTAACATCAAAATAACATATTTTTATTCATATAAAAATATTTTCAAGGTGCTAAAAATGAAATATTCACATACAAAAAAAATCAAACAAAACATCCCCGCCATGTACTCTTAACAGACCTATTTCAGTGTTTGTTTGAAAAATTAATTAAAAAATTTTTAATTAATTATTGGACACTTCCAAAGACTTAAACACATTCTTAATATATTTAAATAATTTTTTCATAATCAAATTACAAGAACAATCCTAACAATTAATCCAAATAACATCACATGCTCATCAATAATGCAATTTTCAGCAATTTTGTAATAAATTTGAAATTAGTTATTTGAACCATATTCAAACAATTTTTCAATCAATATAATCATTCTCAATCATCTCATGATCAAATCATAGAAGGAAAAATATGTAAAATGAATTTTACAAATTAATTTCAATTTTACAAACCAAAAGATCCAAAATCATCTAAACCATGCAATCCAATTGCACCTTAAATTAAAATTAATTTTAATGGGCAGAAAAGGGCTCTGATACCAATGATGGGTTTTGAGCATATATCACATACATATTACGCAGCAGAAAATAAAAATTTCAAAAACCTGAATCAAATGATTATACATGTGCCAATTAAAACTAATTTAACCAAGAAAAATTCAGAATTTATATATTTATAATTTCTTGATTTTTCTTCAACTTCTCACCTTGTTAGGTTGTAGCAAACCACAATAATCCAATCTTGGATTATCTCTAACAATATCCACACGAAGCCGAAAGAATGACACCAATAGAGAGATGACTTGAACATACCTCAAAGTACTAGCAATGGTGTATGTTCATATTAGAGGAAAATTAAACTCTTTAATTTTCTTATTGTCTCCAAAAATTTTTCTTCTCCCAAAAATTTTTTCTTATCTATTTTATATCTTTTGGGGTCTTTTTGATCCAAAAGAAAATCATAAAACTAGATCTAAAATGAAAGGAGAAGAATTTGAAGAGGCATGAATAGTGCAAAGGCCAATTGGCCATTTTATATTTGATTGGCGTGCTGTGCGTGTAGCAGCCCGCCTAGGCCTGCTGGGCAGGCCTGCCAAGCCAGTGGGCCCACATAGGCCCGTCAACCTCTCTGAGCAATTTTTCCATGCGAACTTATCGCGAACCGATTCAAAATAATTTTCTCATATTTTGGATCTCATCCAAAGCCATTTTACTCATTCTTTACATCTCCAAAACGTGTGACCCATTAGGTTCCCGGTTATATTGGCCACTAAAATTATCAAATAATTTCAGCAAATCATGAGCGGTATTGATTCCCTCTCAGGTAAATTCCTTATGCCCACTTTCAAAATCTGTGAAAGAAGATTCTTCAAAAACACTTTCACAAAAATAAGTTTCAAATTCCCAAATGATCTTATTCCAAAAATTCCAAAGTTCTTCTGATTTTATTCTAAAAGATATTTTTCTAAATATTATAAATACAGAAAAGGGTTTTCATAAACCAAATTCCTTTGATACCTTAGAAAAATTCTTTGGAAAAAGATGGTTTTATAAACCAACTGATTTAACGAAAACTCCTATTTTTTATCAAAGAATTTTAGAAATAATAGAATCTGCTTTCAAAATTTTTTTTATAATGAACTGCAGATTGATCCCGCATATTCCACTTGTAAGATTCATAAGGTTATTGCTCCAGGAGATTGGAAATTTGAAATTTCTCAACCTTTTCATTTTCCAGAAGACTTCAAAAATTTACCCTTTTTTGATACCACGTATAATTACTAGGATTACCAGCAAGCTTGGTTTAATGCCTTTATAATCCAAAATACCAAAAAATCCCATACTTGGTTATTCTATTTTGATACCATTTATAATCCATCATCTTTTCCTTCATAGTGGGCTGTGTAGTGGGATAAGTTTGACACAAATCTAGAATTTCTAAAGACACGACCTTATATTCTCAAATCTTTTATCCTATTCAAAACCCATTATACACCAAGCCCAGAAGAAAAAAGGCTTTCAGTCCTTTGCCTTTTTCATTCAAGGTTCTATTTGCCTTAGGCCTTTGCTTGGACCTTAGATTATTCTGAACATCCGATTTTCATAATCAGAATGAGATTCAAGATCAAATGGTGGGACAAATTTAAAATTTCACAAAGCTTAAATCACAATGAAGTTCTAATTTGGATTCATGAGCAGCATAAAATTACTTCTCAAAATCAGCAAATTCCTTTCCAGTCAAAAGAACAAACTCAATTCCTTGCTCAGAAATCCTAAATGGCTGCTCAATCGGCTGCAACAAAAACTCCTAATGAAATGCAACCTATTCTTCAAAAATTTGCTCCAAGTTCTTCATCATCCAAGACCTTATCAAATTCAGGTCCAGTTATTAATCTAGATGATGATGACAATCTTGATTTTTTCCATACTAATTTATTTGGCAATAGTGGATATATATATTGCTCAAAAAAGATATCCCATAAAAAAAATTTATCAACGGTGAGCATTAAAAAAAAATTTTTGAAATTATTTTTCAATCTTAAAACTCCAGGCTAAATCTACTACAAAATAGCAGTTGATAATAAAAAATTCTAAGAAATTTCTACGTCAGATACTATTCATTCAAGCCACAAGTTACTGTACAACATTGTTACAACATGCATCTACTATAGCAGCACTATTCAAGATTCTAAAAAAGCCCCTTGGTACTATTCAAGTTGACTATTTTGCCCTCAAATTGCCTATATAAAGAGGACTCCTATCATTTATGGCATTTAGGAAGATTGCTCTCTCTCTCTCTAGAAAGCTCTCTCTCTAAAAGCTCTTCTCTCTTATTTATAAGTATAAACACCAAAGCTTGTAAATACTATTCTTTCGTACCTTACATTAGTTGTTGTATCTTGGTTTTCCAAATACCTAAGTAAGGTTTTATGCTTTTGTAATTTAAATTCCATACTAGTTAAAAAAAATTTCTATCTTTAATAATTTTATATTATATGGCAGGCTCTACCACCTAATTTATTTTCTGTATTTATTTATTTACTTAATTAAAGTGGTGTCTTGAAAAAGTATGTCCAGATCTAATCTGGTGACAAAAGGGACATACTTATCTATTTCTGCATTTATTTCTTTTAATTTTCTGCACATTTAATTTAAATTTTTGCTTTATTTAATTTTCTGTTATTTATTTCTTCTATCTTCTACTATTTATTTTCCCTACGATCTTTATATATATATGTATATTCTGGTTGATTCATTTTTATTAATCATGTTGTGGGTGGAGTTAAGAAATGTGAGTTTATAGGCTAAGATCTGAATGCACTTGTTATTATTTGGAGGCAGCTTTGAACTCTCATGCCTCAAATGCATGCACTACTCCTATGTTAGAGAGTGTTCTAAAGGCAATCAATTTTAGCATTTATTGTATAAACTATGAATAAATGCATTTTTCATTGTATTGATATTCATTGCATTATGAATTGATTAGATCTTAAATCAAATAGTGAAGTCTATGATATAAAACATAGCATGAAGGAAATCATGATAAGATCATGATATTGATATTTCTTTCATGTGCAATTATTTTTATATCCAAATTATCTCTAGTCATAGGATCAACAAAATGGGACATTAGTGACTCGGATAGACTAGCACATATTATACTCTTTGATTGGATCAAGCAATACATCTCATAATTGGTAGACATGAGATGTTTAAAGTTAAAATGTGGATACTTGTTAGAGCAGTCAAATACATTGGATGACCTGCTATGAGACCATCTCATGAATCTTCTATTCTATGTCAATGATAGTCTTATCATGGTAATGATGTAAGTATCCTTAGACTTGAGGTGCTCAAGGTTATCTTGGATACTGATTATATACTTTGACTTCATTCCTTGTTGCCTTTTATCGAAGGTAGTTGAGTAACCAACAAAGAATTTACCACTCCAGATATAAGGAGTGTATACCTATAGCCTCTTGTCGAGATCATTACTTGGGAATCTTTGGCCAAAGCTGACATGTCATGAAGATGGTATTCAATGACATATCAAATAAGAGTAATGAGTCTTAAGGATAAGATATAATATCACTTGGAGTAGGTGTGGTGTAATCAGTCTAGTGGGAGCTGATACTAAGTCCATGCTCTAAACCGAATGGGGTATAGAAAGGTGAATGGACGAATTGCACAGATAATTATCTATGGAAAAGTTTGTAGTCAGATCACTAACTTTATGATCAATTAGTTGTCATGATATATCGCTAGATACCACTTATGATATGCTCGAAATCAAGTATTGATATGAGTGACCAACATAACCAGAAACTTAATGAGTCACATGCATTGAAGGTATGAAAAAGAAGTAAAAGGGCTTTTGGATTGGATCCAAAACTAAGAGAGAACAACTAAGTCCAAGCAATATCGCGAGTGTGATTTTGTTTTGCAATCGCAAATAGTGTATTTGCAAGCACGATTGGATTCACGAACGAGAATGTCTATCTCATAGTTGGAAAAACCTATTGGATTGGAAGTGCATCAGTTCCTAATCAGGAAATAGTGTTCTCGAGCAGGAACCGCTCGAAAAGGGTAATTCGTAATCGTGAATTATGATTCGCAAGCGCAAAAGCAGCCTATTTAAGAGACCTAATTATTTAGGACTCTTGAACATGTGTAGCCGGTTACCTTTTGGTTCTCTCAAATGGAATCTCCCTAACAACACTCACATTCAATAATTCTCATGCCATAAATACATGAATTCTATATTTATTTGCTACTTATCATGATTCTTTCCAATTTGCCTTCCATAACCACATTTAAATCAACATGCATCTTCAAAACTTATCTTGCCATCATACAACAACGATCTCAAGAGATCATCATGCTATTAATATCACAAAACTCAAAGGCACATCAAACATATCAAACATGCCATAATAAAGCATAATTGAACATGCCAAACTCATGCTATTATTCATCTAATGTTTAAAAAACACATTAAGCACGTTAAACTTGCCATAAACATGCATTTACAAAAGTTTTTTCATCATTAGGCTTTATCATGCTCATCAACCCATTTTTTCATTTCATGCATTCAACCAATTATCAAGCAATTTACTTTAGCCCCATGAGATTATGTACATGTTCTACCCATATACTCCCATTTTGTGCTATAAACGTACCAATCTCCATTATTCTCTAACAATGGCGTAACCACTCTTATTAAGGTCACCACATGTAGCCTTGTTATGTCCAAATTACCATTTGTTCTCATAATAATGATTTTAAGAGAATTAATCATGCCGAGTTAGATTACCTATTTCCATTTTACTTAATTATGCATATTTAATAATTTCATGCCTTATCAAATCATCAATTATATCCTATAAATGTATCTAGAATTCATAATGTTTATATTTATTTCACAATCTCAAACCATTGCACAATTTCCATGCAATTACACATAAGCATCAAGGTACACAATAAGATTTAAAGGTGCATATGCATATATCTGAGTCAAAACGGTGACTTCCGCAACTCCCGACTTCACCCAAGTTTAATCCTTCCCTTTGGAGGTGATTTCTATGTCCTATGTCTCTTCCTAACACGTAATAACATCACAACATCACCCATTAACTCACATAAATCATACATCGAGGCATAGGGCTACAATAAAAACCCTAATTCAACAACCACTAGGCTATGTCTTTTATTGCTCAAATCCTTTCACAAATGGTTTACCCAATCTAATCTAGCCTCAAAGAGAGTTTTCCCTTAAGAACACTATAGCACCCCCTTACCCTCCTGAATATCAATCAGGTAAAATGTCACCTTCAACCTGTGCAATGTTATCTTATCTGTAAATACCTACAATGTCATTCTTGTAAAACACACTAATAATATATATGCTTTTCTTAAATATATATATTGAACTTTTTTTCCTTTTATATTTTTACAATACCTCCAAAATTTTAAGTTCCTAACTTTTATATTTACATTCCCAGATATTTACAATGGTCTACATAAAATGCATTCCTAACGACTATTCATAAACAAAAAGATAACCAAAACGAAAAACTAACCCTATCTAGGTGGCTACTGCTGTTGCTTGTCTCCATATGTGGGGCCCACTGGTCTGGTAGCTCTCACTATCAACTCACCGCTACTGCACCTCGTACTAGTACCTACACAAGAAAAAAACAACTTATGCGCTAAGTAAATTTACTCAATGGTGCAGCCTTTATGGTAACAATCATATATAATTAGAATTTTGAAAAAATCACATATAATATTTTCCAAAATTAATATCATAATAAATCATTTATATATATTTTTTACTTATAGTTTTCAAAATATCATGTCAGAAAAAATAAAAAAAGTATTGCAGCATCCAGAATCAAGCATATATATTTTACCTGTTTTCGTCATATTGCCCATAAATTAAATCACCTAGACTAGATTATAGGAAATAAAAGGAGTAACCATAATAATAAGGCTCCTGAACTATAGCTCGTCTACCCAAGCTGAAGCCACCTACCTCGGCTATAGCCATCACATGGCCAATATATCGACCCAAATAAAATCACATGATCAAAGTCAACTCACATGATCAAAGCTAAATCTCTTGGCCATAGCCATATAACCTTATTGGTATGCTAATAAGTCTACCCATTTCTAGTGTAGGTTAACGTATGGGCTTTGGTTATGGCATTCATTCAATTCAACATATTTGTTCCAAAATATTTCATTTATTACACATATTTGTTAAACAACTTTTCATACATTAAATGCCATAAACATATGTCAAATATTCATCACAAACTCATAGTGATATATTATTTAAATTCATAATACCATATGCAATTTATATTCTTGAACATTTAATCTTAATTATATAAAATTAAATAAATAGATTTATGGTTGTTGCCATAAAGTTTGCACAAGTCTAAACTAACGTTTACTCGCGTTTATCGATCTTTTACCCTTATCCGGCACAGGTGCTTGTGATGAAGGTTCGCCTATCAAAGAATAATTAAATAAATAATGATACTCGAATAATGCTAATTCCGTTAAACAATTAAAAAAATATCCCTAAAATAAAACCTAACATCTCACGTGTCTTTTTTTTTATTATTATTCTACAACATATTTAACAAGGTAGATACGTTCCAGGATAGATAATATTGTTTTCTATATATTTATATTTTTACGGCATATTTAGAATGTTACTATGTTAATATATCATTTGGTCCATTGTAGATTTTGGCTCTTTATTTTTTTTTTTTTCAAATCTCCTACTATTATAATTTCTCATTTGATCCATTAAAGATTTAGAAATTAATTCTTTTGGCTCCTTAATAATTCGGTTTCCCCATTAATAACCCAAAATCCACATCACCAACATTATCCTTGTCTCGGATTCACTAGTCCATATTCACAAAATTATTTAACCTCTCTGGATTTTCATTCTTCCTCAAATAAAACTTCAAAAGTGTTTTCAACTTCATATGGAAAAAAGGAAAAGTCACCTCCCTACTAGTTTTCGGGTTCTATGGGTTTTAAGTCCGAAATTTCAATTTTAAGTCTTATTATTTTCCATCCATAACTCAAAATTTACAAAAATAAATACACAGGAAGGATAAGAAATTTTTGGTACATATCTTAACATCTTACAAATGAAGGAATGAAATGAAACAAAAAATCAAAAATTGAAGAAAAGAAAGAAAAGAGGAAAAATCAAAGGAAACTTGGATTTGAGTATTTCGGCCTTAAAGGGAAAGAGAAAAGATAAAATTTTCACCTTCAAATACTCCTTGAACCTATGATCTCCTTAAGCCCCTCTTTGATTTTTCTCCCTAACATGTAGCTTCTAATCTTCCTTTTGGTTTCTTTCCACCTTATTTCAACATGAAAGACCTTTAATAGTCAAAACCCTTAACTTCAAGGGATGGCTGAAAATGTAAACCTCCCTTCTTCCTTGATAAGTTCAGATTTTTGATAAAAGGAGATAATTGAATTAGCTTCCCTCATATATTTTTAAATGATTCAACTCACTCACTCTCCTATAGAGCCTTGATAGAGGGAAAACAAGAAGAAAGAAGGAAAGAGATAAGAATGGGGAAATGGTGATATGTGAAGAAGAAAAAAAAAAGGAGATAAGAAGAGAGAGAACTCCTATGGAGCCTTGACAGAGGGAAAACAAGAAGAAAGAAGGAAAGAGATAAGAATGGGGAAATGGAGATATGCGAAGAAGAAAAAAAAAAAAGAGATAAGAAGAGAGAGAAATTAGAAATAATAAAAGAAAAAGATTTTTCTATATGTCAAGAAAGGGTGGCCGGCCTTCTTTCTTGAAGAATAAAAATTGGATCTCTCTCTTTTTTTTATTTAATTTGTTTTGTTTCTTTCTTCATTTCTTTATTATTTTAAGTTAGTGGAGAAGTTAAATTTTACAATCAACCATCATGTCTTAGAGTAATAACTAGAAAATTTCCTTACTTAGTCCTTTTTACTTTTAAAATTTTCAAAATTTAATAACTAAATTCTTTTTAATTTAATCCGTATTTTAAATTTTAGTTTCTTTAATTTCACATCCTAAATTAATGAATTTCTTAAAGTTAGATACTCTAATATTTTCAGAGTAATTTATTTTATATACCAACGCTCTCAGTCCATTTAGTTTATTCATTGCTAATGAAGCGAAAATTGCAAAATCTTAAATTTAGTCTTTTCTCTCGGCATTTGTGTAAAATTTACCGATACGTATTTAAAATCAATTTTTATTACGCATATATAGTCCGAATATGGACTCTGATCATATTGCCTATATTTCGATTGTAAACATGCCTAGCCTCTAGCCTATCCGCCGTGTCTAGTCGGTGCCTAAATTGGCAGATGTGGCAAAAACTCAAGACCTCTTCACAAACAAACCCATTTACAAATGAGTCACTACCCATATTGAGTAACAATCATAAATCAACAAAAAATTGTGAAAAAAAAAGGGTGAAGAGACATGTTTTGAGGCTTATTTGGTTGCAGAACCCGAGCTCCCTCAAGCTCTAAGCTTTTCTTTCAAGCTCCTTCTTCTTCCTCGCTTGAATCCTTTAAAATCATAGTAAATCTTTCTCTTTGATGTTTGATTTTGTGTTTTTAAGCTTAAAAACTCATTGAGGAAGACCAAGGAGGTGCATCTTTAAAGATTGGGTCCAATTTTAGGGTTGAAAGGCTGAATGTCGTGTCAAAATGAAATAAAATGAAGTCCAACTATTTATACCATATAAGTCATGACCATGACTCCCTTAGTCACGGACTGAGACAAAACAACACTAAGAACTCCTTGTAATCGATTATCATAGCCATGACTCCCTTAGTCACAAACACGACCATCTTATATCTCTATTTTTTAGGTTGTTTTGACCCCTAACACAGAACCTAAGCTAACCTTTGACAAAAGACCATGCATATACCTCAAATAAGCCTTCATAAACCCATGATATACCCCTTGTATACTCTTGAATGTCAAAATTTACACTTGTTATGAATAAGCCCTAACTAGTGGATGTTACAATTCTCTCCCCTTTGGAAATTTCGTACTTGAAATTTATATAGGGATTTCTGTTGAACATCTAGTGACTTTGTTCACACCACTATACCATATTTTCTTAAGTACTTACCTCTATAATTCTTTTGTGATCTTAAATTCTTTGCTACCTCCTATTGTTATAGCTCTTTGACTCTCCTTGTCAAGACTCCAAGTATATTCCTATGCTTACCTCATGTCTACTCTAGTTTTTGTGCTCTTAGTTTAAATAATAGAGGGAGATCTAATCTATATCTCCAAAACAATGAGACATGATATACATGGTACATCTCACTCCACTATGTTAGTAGGGTTATTCCATAGATAACCCATTCCACTTCTATTGTAATGTTGTATGATCCCACCTATCCAACTCATCTTGTCTCTCTTTTCATATCTAGGGATCATCATCCACCAGAGAATCTTGAATCATGTCTCACATCTTCTCTATATGCCTCCTTTTCTCATCCTATATAGGAAATATCTTCTTATACACCACATAATGTCATTAAAGGCCTGCTTCTCTTTGGTCCCTCTTTAACTAGTTTCTACATTTCTTCATCTCTTATGTCTCTATTTTGACCTCATAAGTTTTCTTTTGAATTTATTGTGCCTAAAAATTCTTGGTTGTGAGTCGTACTCATCTCGAATGTCTCCTTAGGAATCCATCATATCAAGTTTCATACTGAAAACACGCACTTTTGATTTTTTGATAGCATCACCTATTACTATCTCAATTCATTAGAGACTCTAAGTCTCTCCCCCTAAGAAACTGACTAAATTGCATCACCAATCTATCTTGAGTTTTTATGCATCCTACCTCACCTGAGGTGGAATCTCTACCCAAGTCCTTTACCAAGGTCATTAACAACCGTATTAGCCTTGCCTCACAAATATAAATGTCTTCATCCAAAATGGCCTTTATACTTCTCCCTATTTCCATTTTACATTATCTTAATGTTAACAATCCGTGCTAAACAACACGCCTCTCTAGCCAATATTGTTATCACCTTTTAATGCTTGTTTCATGATTTCATGTTAAAATTGGTAGTCCACTGCTGCCTAACTCTATGAAAACCATTTCACACCTAACATGGCATCTTAATTATGAATTGATGTTTGTCTAGAGTTGGGGAAAACTTCCTTTCATGAGAATACCACGAGGGTTACTCTCTTATGGTCAGTTCTTGGTCACCCTATGACTTGGATGCTAGCACCTTCTAATCTCGTTATCTAACTTTTCCATACTCATTTGATCCCATATAACTGTACTCGTTGCCCAAGTGAACCATATATATCTAATCATTACCCATCATATAACTTAAAGTTATATGGTAAAACACCTTAGTGCTCCCTTTTTAGTATTCCAATTCTCTCCGAATTCCTTTGTCATAGCTTTTGATTGAAGTCTGTCTAGGTTCTCATCAATCCATTCTCTCTAAAACTATTTTATTCAACTTTAGTTTTATTCTTTTTAACCTAACCACAATTCTCTACTTGAGCTAACCCTATAGATAAAAATAGAGGCAACGTTAGCCTCTAATGGATAGTCTCTTCCCTGATAACTACAATTTATGCATAGAGAACAACTTATGTGGCTCTCCACCACTCTCCTTAAGGTTTTCCTCTCACCTCTAGTGCAGTCTGGCACAATCTCCCATGAATATGAACTTGGATGCTAACAGTCTTAACTGTAGCTCATATGACAATCTCTATCAGTAATATGTATCTTGATTATGACTTTACCCTTGTCTCTTACCTAGAGACCGTTCCAAATCTAATTGATACATTTTTCCCAACAATCTAATTTACATAGATTTAATCTTCCCTATATTTGCCACCAGTGTCCCTTTAATACTCTTGCCATCTACCTCTTTTCCACGCTAGTGTTGGAAAGACTAATCGGATTGAGTTCCCATATTGATGGGACTACTAGAGTCAAATATCCTTTTTTGGCTCATTTTCAAACCAAATGCACTCAATCAAAACAACCACCTTATCAACTATAGCATCAGCTACATATCTACTCATTCAAACAAACCTCATTGATACTCTATAATTGTTATACTTCCTTGCTGAAGGCTGAGAAATCCCTTCCTCATCTCACACAATCTAACTTGGGGCATAAATTGCTTCCTAGACCCCAACAATAAAACATTCCCAAATCCAAACTCTAGAGTTTGAGGTATCCTCAAGACTGACTCCTTCCAAAAGGCATGCTTTTCAAGAAGAGAATTAATATGTTTGGCTTGTGTTGCCCAACACACTCCATTTCTTGGAAGTCTCTCTCAGCCTTAATTCACTAGTACTTAACAACCATTGGATAGTTGCTTGTTCTTCCCTTAGCATCAAAGACTCTAAGCTTTTCGAGTCTACCAACCCAAACCTTAGGTCTTAATGGTGGTGGAAAAGAAACAAGCTATGGAATTGCTCACACCATCTTTTGTAAAAGATAAATAGTCTGTTGCATAAGGAGGTGAAGAATGGCCTACAGTATTGCTCACACCATCCACTGCAAGAGATCAACCATCTTTATATGATAGGCATCTGACTATGATCAAACTAATATATGGCATACTGTGAAGAAAGCAATATGCAAAAGAATACTCGAACCCACAATGCTACACTACAAAAAAAATTCAGCATTTAGTGATGGAAAAATATGTCGCTATATGTAAAAAAATGTGTTGTTAAAATAGTACAGCAATCCATAGTTAATGTGTTTGTGGACAATTCGTTAGCTAGAAAAATGAAATCCGTTGTTAGATATACCAACGGAATGTCTCTCATTATTTACATAACATTCCGTAGCTAAAAATGTCATCCTTGGATGACAAAATAATTAACACAGCAACAAAATAGCGATGGACAAAACCATAGGCGAATTAGCTAGGGATATTTTCCATCGGTATATTGTATTGCCTTTCAGAATTGAGCGATGAAATATTTCGTTGCTAATTACATAAATTTGTAACATATAGCGATAGATTTGTCATCACCATTTTTATTTTTGTTATTAATGACTATTGTTTCTATGCTATATTTTCAATCCATTTTAAATATTTATTTTTATATAATATTGATGCCATTATCATCCCTGTTAAAATTTTGCAAATACATATCCTTCACAATATCAAAAGGTACCAAAACAAAACCAAACACAAAATTAATTGTCAATAGAAGTGTTTATGATAATGTCAATATTAAAGATGAAGTCATCAAATTATTATCACATCAAATAAATATTCAAATTATTAAGAAATCTCTAATCATAAGAAAATAAGTCATCATCATCAGCAGAATGAGGATTTGCAATGGCCTGTCCGGAAGGTGGTTGCTGAGTTAGAGCTGACTCTTGAGAAAGAATAAAATGCATCATGTTCTACATTTGACTACTCAAATCTGCCTGCTAAGTTGGAGTCGACTCTCGAGAAAGTATAAATTGCATCATGTTTTGCATCTATCTCCTTATATGATAGAGTATCATTAACTAGACTAGTTTCTATCAAATTCAGTCTAAGTATTACCATGTAAAAAAATTCAAGAAAGGTTCAAATTTGTGCACACAGTTGCAATTCAGGTATTATTAACAAGTCAAGCAAGATCTCCATCAATTGAATCATCCTAATTATCTCAACTACCAACAAAATTAATAACCCCATCAACATCTATGATGTTTAAATAATTATTCTAAAAAATATTGGGGAAAAAAAGAAAATATATATGTGATTAAAAGTAGAATTAAAAGAACATACCTGAATTAAGAGACTACAGTTGTTTAATTTGATTCCAAGAAAGAAACCAGCACAACTTACAAAATCAAGAAAGCTATAAAAAATGTCTTAATTCCAAACTTGAAATGACTGGAAATATTTTGAGAAGGCAGCAAACCCATAGACTGCCAAAAGCCTATCTATGCTAATTGTAGGTAATATTTCTTTGAATTTAGACTCTTTCTATAAATACATTGTTAATCGTAGGGTGATTGATCTTTATTTTGATCTTGACAATCAAATTAAAAGTTACTAATGTCTTCATCCAATATTGTTTTGATAGTGTACAAAGTTACAAGTCAATTGCATTTGATTTGCTTATTGAACAAAAATCAAACATTTCCTAGAGACATATAACTCTCAATCGGGATAGTGTCTCCCGACCGAGACTCAAGTACAGACCGAGACAATTTATGTCCTGACCGAGAAAACACTGCATTCTGATGTTTGAAAGTTCCAGTAGCAAACGTAGACTGGGACAGGTAAATTTCCGACCGAGACTTGAGTACAGACCAGGACATTTGACTGAAACTAGTCGTTAAAGAGCCGTTGAAGAAAAGGACAAATCTAAGGCTGCCACGTGTAAGGCTCCAATAGATATATGAATTTCCCGACCGGGAAACATGGTTTCCCGATGGGGAAACTATTTCTGTCAGATAGCTTTTAGTCAATCTTTTTTAGAACGTTAGAAATAGTTTTGGCACCATATGTAACAGCTAATTGGAAGGTAAACACTATAAATAGATCTCCAAAAGGCCTTAGATAATAAGAGCTTGATTTTAAGTGTGTCAAAACTCTTGCAATTTTAATTCTCATCTCTTTTGTAAGAAAGGTTGGAGTGTTAACCTTAAACACTTGGGCATAGGTTGTAAGAGTGATCCTAGTAAGAAAAACTCTTGTTTGGGTTGTGTGAGCCTATTTAAAACACAAGGAATTGGTTATTGTGTGAGCCTTTAAAACACAAGGGATTTGGGTTCGGTGTGAGCCTTGAGAAAATATTTACTTGTGGGTGAGCTAGGAAAACTCTCTAGTTGTGAGTTAGCTAGGAAACTCTCTTGTAATCTCAAGTTGAGATAGTAGAACTCCCAATTGCGGTTGGGGAGAGGATTAAGATTTGTTAACACCCGAACCTCTATAAATCCTTGTATACAATCTTCTCTTTCTCCTTTACTTTCTATATTTTATTTGCATATTGTTCAAACACTCAAAGAAATCCATTAAGACAAAAATTTCTATTTGCCACCAATTCAACCCCCTCTTCTTAGTGCTCCATATTATCAGCATACATGGTAGCTCCAATTCACGTGAAGTGCTCACATAGATAATTGCAACATGTTAGACAATAAATTCATATTCTAACTATATTGTTAAAATAGATTCATCTTCATACATAAAGAAATCAAAGTCTTCAAGATAATAATTTTCCAATAATTAACATTATCTAGCAACTAAAACCTCTTTGCAACAAACCAATTCCACAAAAGTTTATGGAATTCCTTTGCTATTTCATTTTAGTTTAAGTCTTGGCGACTTTAAATTATAGTTTAGCATCATTTTCAAACAATAAATAAAACATTGCAAAGAAACTAATTGAACACAAACTTCCTTTCCCCAAAAATGACAATATGTACTAAAAGAGGGAGCAACAAGTGAGAAAAAATGTTTAGAGTTTAGATTGTTATTTTGATCAAACAACAAAGTTAATTGAATTTTTAATAAGAGTGGTGCATGCAAATCCTACTAATCATGCTTATTTTCAACTACTACAAGCATACAAAGTAAATTACTTGAAATCAAAACTAATTCCAAACAAATTCAATCTAGTTGTAACTTGTATGCATAACCTATTGAACTCCATAACAATATTTCTTTTGTAAATGAATTAAATTTCTTTGTCATTCACTTCCAAATCCTTTCTGTTAACACTATCACACTTCATCTCATGGCAAGACCCATAAATGTGCAACTAATAATTAAAAATTCATTTGGGTAGTGTTATATTCATGTTCATTAAATAACCCATTTCCATTGATAGATATTACTTTGATTTCATAATTAGAACAACAAAATCGTTTAAGTTCTATTTAAATAGGAAAAAAAGGCCATAGATAACATGTAAAACAATTGAAGATTGTAAAGATAAAGTAAGATACCTTTAAATTAACACCAACTTGAAGGCCCTCAATTTCCTTCTTGAACATGAGAAATAACTCATATGGCATGAAATTAAAAGGCATCTATGAAGTTGATGGAGAAGAATTAAAAGTAGATATTAACTTACTATCAAGTTGGGATTTGATATTGTGACACCCTCCCATGTAGCATACGAAGCCACTTTACAAGGGAGTGTCACTGCATACATCCTATCACATTCTTCCAGTTTATTCCTTTTTAACCTTGACCAATTAAACATATCGTATTACCAAACATCTATTTAATTGTAGCAGTATATAACCATTTAAATAATATTATGCATCCATGCTATATAAGCTGAAACTATAACATCTGAAATCCAGGGCCTAATCATGCCCAACTTATTACAACTATTCATAAAACCACAAATAACATGGAAATATTCAATTGTCCCAATGTATGAGTATATAAAGTATAGCATGATTAAATGAGCTAACTCTGAATCTAAATGCTCTGACTAGCTTAGCTTCTCTATGTCAACTCTTCCTACAGCTCTAGACCTACATGTCGGAAATCTACATGCTAATCTATCCAAGTTTAGTGGTACATATAATCATATAAATTCTATCATACATGTCATACAATACAATTCATATAAATCATAGTCATATCATAATGTCAATCAAATCATTACACCATCACAATAGTGTACATGGTAAGAGGAAGTCATTCCTGTATTCATAAACACTATAACACAATTTCATATATTTCATTTATCTAATTAATTTGCCTAATTACTCTATACTAGACTATCGGATATGAGTTAGGAATATAGGTGCTCTCAGAGCTGAAGTCACCCTACCCACCTAACCATGTCTGTCTGAATCTGTATCTGAGTTAAGTGCGCTCTCGGAGCTGAAGCCAACTTGACTGAAAATTAAACAATTGCTAGCATAATGGGTCAAGGGTGCTCTCGAAGTTGAAGCCACCTTACCCGATAATAATGCATGAAATAATCTTACAGTACCATAACCACCCCTAATCGCATGTCATCTATCTTATAATCAGTCCTAGTACAGGTAAGGGCATTTAAGTCTTTTCCACCATTCCTTCATTCGCATGAATAATAATATCTCATGATCAAATAAAATTTCCATTATATCGCATAGTAACATATCACATCATAATTCGTGTATCATCATATTCATCTCATATCATATCATGAGGTAGCACATATAATATCATTACCAACATATCCAATAAAATTATCACATACTCATGTTTCTTACATCACATCATGGTAGATTAGGCATTCGTATTCATTATCATCATAACTAGTATCACAATTGTTCATATAAGTAGGTATGTATCATAGCACGCTAGGGCGTGTCACTATGGCCATATGCCGCTGGCCTTGCCCATCATGAGGCTGTATAGGCTTGGGGTCGTATAAGTCTCAACTGGGACTGGCCTTTCCCGGTAATCCTAGCAACGTAAAAATCAGTTTTCACTTGCTAACTCCAGTTCTCTCGATTCAAAAGGCACATGTAACACCCTCATATATAGCATACTAACTCATCGTACGAGGGAGTGCTACTACATATATCTTATCATATTCTATCCAATTATTCCTTTTAAAACTTTTACTAGTTAAACATATCGCATTAACATACATCTATTTAATCATAACGGTTTACAACCATTTAAATAAATATCATGTATCAATGATTACATAACAAGCCATAATCATAAAGTCTGTAAACCAAGGGCTAAACAGGCCCAAATAAAACAACCATGCAAGATCTTAAAACCATAAGTCCATTATGCAAAATCCATATTAAAACAAATGTCCAATATCCCAAATTGCATGAATAAAGTAAAATGCATAATGTATGAGCTAACTCTAATTATGACCGCTCTAACTGGCTCAGAATCTCCATGTCAACTTTTCCTATGGCTCCGGACCTGCGAGTAGGAGATCCACACGTTAAGCTATCCAAGCTTAATGGTACATATAATCATATAAATTGTATCATACATAATATGCAATTCATATCACATAATCACATTATAATATAAACTTTCCATATTACCATTCATATCAATCACGTCATTTTATCATGCCAAATCATTTCATGACACCATCGTAGTAGCATACCTCGTAAGGGAAGCCATTCCTATATTCCTAATCACTGTAACACAATTTCCTGTTTTCTATTTATCCAATTAATTTGCCTAATTACTCTATACTAGACTACCGAATACGATCTCGGAGCTGAAGCCACCCTACCCACCTAACCATAACTGTCTGAATATGTATCTTAGTCAAGTGCACTCTCGGAGCTGAAGCTAACTTAACTAGAAAATAAATAATTGCTAGCATAATGGGTCAAGGGCACTCTTGGAGCTAAAGCCACCTTGCCCGAAAATAAATACATGAAAATTCTATGGTACCGTAACCACCCTTAATGGCATGTCATCTATCCTATAGTCAGTCTTAGTACAAGTAAGGCCATTTAAGTCTTTTTCCTTTATAATTGCCATGAGTCATATTTCATGGTTAAGATAGCATTTCCATGATACCGCATGGCAATATATTACATTATAATCCGTACATCATCATATACATGTTCATTTATCTCATGTCATGCCATAACATATAGTACATAATGTCATTGTCAACACATCAAATGGAATTATCACATATCCATATTTTTTCCCATATTACATCATAAAAGATTAGGCATATGTACTTCATATCATCAAAACTAGCATCATACCCTTTCATATAAGCATGTCTATACCTTAGCACATTACGACATGCTATTATGTCGTTAGTACCATTGGCCTAGCCCATCACTAGGCTATGCAGGCCTGGGGTCATGTGAGTCCTAACCGGGACTCCCCTTTCCCAACCGGTAAAGGCCCGACATTAACACAATAAAATTCAGTCTTTTACATGCGACTCCAAATCTCTTGACTAAAATAATATTACACAAATTCCAGAATATCATATTTCATTTCAACATACTACTTTGTCATTGTAAATATGCCACAATCCATTTAACTCATTGAATACCAATTTAAACATGAATTTCATAAATAATCTTTATTTTTTACCCTTACCATCAGTTTAAACCATTCAAATCAATATTCATGGCATTTAGTAGAGACATATTGTAACATTCTCGACCATCCATACATGCATTATCACATGCATTTCATTTGGACATATTTATTTTATAAATGTTTATCACACAAAACACATGTATGCGTAGGGATTTTGGCGTGAACGTATTCACGAGATAGACTTGACACGGGTCGGTTTATCGCAATAGGACCAAGTCGTACGTGTCTAGCTATAATTTAAATAAGGACACAAGATATTGAAAATGAAATTAAATAAATGATTACATTT